>OY731403.1:53397083-53447348 GCA_963425845.1 Sphenostylis stenocarpa
CTTCTTCCTTTTTACTCTTACCTTTGGAAATTTCAGTTTTGAAGGCTAAGTTCTTCTTTTGATATTGTCCTTCCTCATCATTTAGCCTTCCTAGCTCAAGCTCATGTTCTCTTAACTATCCAAAGAGCGCCGCCATAGACATTGTGGCAAGGTTTTGTGACTCTGAGATGGTCGTCACCTTAGGTTGCCATTTCCTATCCAAATATTTCAATATTTTCACATTTAATTCATCAACGTAAAAAATTTTACCTAACCCGATGAGATGGTTCACAATGTGTGTGAAACGCTTTTGAACGTCAAATATCGTTTCGCCTTGTTGCATTCGGAACATCTCGTATTCTTGGATTAGGGAATTTTTCCATGCTCTCTTAACGTCGTCGGTACCTTCATGGGTCACTCTTAGCATTTCCCACATTTCTTGAGCACTTTTACAAACAGAGATCCTGTAAAACTCGTCAAGGGTTAAAGCAAATGAAATAATATTTCTAGTCCTAATGTTAAATTGAGCTTTTCTATTTTCCTCTGTTGTCCATCTAGAAAATGGTTTAGGAACATCTACTCCGTTCTCAGTAACTTTAGGAATATAGGGACCGTTTAAAATAATGTCCCAAACACCTCTATCAACAGACTCTAAAAAGATTTGCATTCTAACTTTCCAGAAAGGATAATTTTGACCCGCAAAAAGTGGGGGTCTATTGATAGACGCATCTTCGGCAAAAGTTTGATTTTGTCCGGCGATTTTCAAAAAAATTGAATGACTATCAAAGCAAGCTCTGATACCACTTGTTAGAATCGCGCAGTAGAATGTTTGCGTGAATGGACAAAAACCAAGAGGGGGGTGAATTGGTTTCTTAACAAAAATTAGGTTTTAAAAATTTTCCCCAAATTTTATCGATTAAAATGTTGTGTAAACGTAAATAGGATAAGGATAGATTCTTACACAGAAGATTTATACTGGTTCGGATCAAAATACCCTACGTCCAGTTGCTAATCACTCTAACAGAGGATTAACGCTGTCACTATAATCAAAGTTATTACAAACATATAACAATGGAAAAGATAGAGTAATGAAAACACCTCTCTTGAGTCACACAAGAGATGAAGAACAACTTTCCCTAGAGATGGCACAACAACACACAATCCACTAAATACTCCACTTAGTGATTCTTATCGCTTCTAGCCCACACTAGGTTCCAAAAACCCCTTTTTCCTCCAACAAACAGTTCTCTAGCAATCACAGCTCTCAACTTTTGTTTGAAAAAGGTTGTTCAATTTTTCTGAGTGCCTTAGAGAACCTTAAGTATATGAATTAGGGTTTGGGAATTGGGGATTTTCGAAACTTGGTGTATTGGGAATAGGGTTTTCGAAAATAGGTTTAATTTGAAGTTCAAAATGCAAATCTAACTAAAATAATCGATTAAATGAAGTGTTAATCGATTATTACAGAGTCAAAATCAATAGAACCCAAAAACGCACTAGTTTATCGATTAACAGGTGTGTTAATCGATTATTACAGTGAGCTGATACAAAAAATGGTTTTTCTCACTGTAATAATCGATTATCTGGTATTTTAATCGATTAAACTCGAGACTTTTTGATAAATATGAGATTTTGAAGCTTCTAAGGAGTAGACTATGTACCGGCTATCTTAGACTCTAATATTACAGACTCAAACTCATCAAAACAGAGTTATTACACAATAATACAAGTCTTCAACTCTCTAAGTTCTTTGTTCTTGAATCATCATCAAAATCATCAAGCTTCATCTTCATGTAAGTTCAACATCAAGTCCTTGTATGTTAAACACTCTTGTTTTCTTTCTTTCTAATCCTAATGGCTTCATCATCTCGTGCTAAGATCCCCACAAGAAGAAGATATGCCCCTGCCTCTCATCCCCGTCCAAATTCTGTTGAAGGATGGATCTCTGACGATGAGGGTAAACAAGAATTTCTCACCTTTTGGAAGGAAAGGGGTATCATTACTCCAAAATACATTATTGATTATCAATTCATCAACAGGGTATTTAATTTTCCCAATCTTCTTGAAATTCAAGGTGTTCTCCCGTTTATCCAAATGCAAGGTACTTACTACCCTGATCTAGTTAGGGTATTCTATTCTCGTTTTAAATTTAGAGATCATGTAGCTACTTCTCGTTTCAAGGGTGTGACTATCATCCTTGATGACGATATATGGGAAAATATTGTCCATTTTAATGTGAGAGAAGATGCTATCAATATTTTTGCGGAATTGGAAGACTTTGATAAAATCATGGCTTACCGTTCTTTTCTCTGTAATTCCTCCATGGAGATTGGGCGTCTTCTATTGGTCGGCCCATTAAAGAAGGAGGAACACTTACTACTGCATCTTATTGTCTGGATCTTATGTCCCCAGGCAACCAACCATGCCCAGTGCTCTTCTATCGATCTTCGCATTATTCATGCCATCATAAATAATGAGCCAATTAACTGGGGTAGTCTAGTCACAATGACAATGCTTAAAGCCAAGCGTCATCCTACTTTCAAAATTCCATATGCTTTTCTCATTTCTCGTATTTTAGAATACAAAAGAGTGAATGTTCCCTGCTATTTTGGCTCTACAATAATCGATTAACACTCAAGATAATCGATTATTTCAATCAGATATGTGTTTTGAACTTCAAAATTGGACCAAGTTTAGAAAACCCTATTCCCAATTCATCTATTTTCGAAAATCCCCAATTCCCAAACCCTAATCTTTCTACTTAAGGTTCTCTAAGGCTCTCTGCAAATTGAACAACCTTTTTCAAACAAAAGTTGAGAGTTTTGACTGCTAGAGAACTGTTTGTTGGAGAAAAAAGGGGTTTTTGAAACCTAGTGTGGGCTAGAAGCGATAAGAATCACTGAATGGGTTTTCTTAGTGGATTGTGTGTTGTGCCGTCTCTAGGGAAAACTGTTCTTCATCCTTTGTGGGATTCAAACGAGGTGTTCATCTCTTGTGTGACTCAAGAGAGGTGTATTCTTTACCTTATCTTTTCATTTGTAATATGATTGTATAACTGTGATTATAATGATAGTGTTAATCCTATGTTTGAGTGATTAGCAACTAGACGTAGGGTCTTTTGATCCAAACCAGTATAAATCATCTATGTAATACTCTATCCTTGCTCTATTTACTTTACACAACAATTTAATTGGTGAAATTTGGGAAAAAATTTTAAATCCTAATTTTTGTTAAGAAACCAATTCACCCCCCCTCTTGGTTTTTGTTCGGAAACGCAAACATTTTGCTGTGCGATTCTAACAGGGACAAGCAAGATTCTAGGTTGGGGGGAGTTGTTAAGTGGTAAAAAGTTGATATAACTATGCCTTGAATTGTTATGAAACCACTTAACTTATGTTAATTCTAATATATTTTTCTCCCAATATAGGATGAATTTGAGAATACCTTGATACAATAGTAAGGAGTATAATTGTGAAGTAATTGAAGAAAAATTGAAAGAAAGAAGAAGGCTTAAGCGAATGAATGATGTGAGGCCCGACCTAAATTCTCTTATAAAAAGATAATATGTGTTTTGAGAAAAGAAGCAGTTTTGGGGAAGAAGAGGCGCGACTATTGCTAGAGTTTCGTCCAATCTTCATCAATTCTTCACTTCTTCCACATTTGGAGCATTGTAATGGCCAACATGAGTGACTAACTTCATTCTCTTGGGGTTGGGTGCACTTCCTTTGAACTCTTTTGTATCATGGTGATATTTTGAGATATTAATCTATGTTTTGATGTTATTATTCTTATCCTTTGTGCTTTGGAATGATTTATTCTTGATCTTTGGGGTATGATTGCAAAATATATCTTGAACCCTAGATCACGTTAAGAATAATTGTTACGTTAATTTCCAGGAATGGAATGAATGTATCAATTGCTTAACACCCTAAACCTAATGCTGGAAAATCTCTTAATTGTGTGAGGAATCAACATTTATTAGGTTTTCTTATGAATTTCATGTGTGAGGAATCAACATGGATGATTTGAGTAGGTGGCATCAATATTGTTAGGTTAATTGACGTTCTTAATTGACATAGCCATTACAAAAGAGGGATAAGGAAGGAAGTCAATCCTAAGTGTTAGAAAAGGAGGCTGAGATCAAGAGGGGGGGGTGAATTGATCTTTGAAAGATTTTCGCAAATTAAAGATTATCTATTTCAAAGATTAAGAGTTCTGACCAATTCTTGAATCAAACAGAACAAACAATCAAAATAAAGGCAGCATCAGAATTAAAGAGAGAAAGGTTTAGAAAGATACAACCAAGATTTATACTGGTTCACCCAATCCCAGGGCTACGTCCAGTTCCCAGCCAAATTCCAGCTGAGTTCCACTAGATTGAATGTTTTACAGATTACAATTCCAATCACACACCCAATCTACCACAAGAACCAAAATTCCAGTCCTTGCACCTAAACCTTCACCAAGAACCAACTTCCAGTTCTTGAACAACCCTGCAGCCAAATTCCAGTCATAGAAACCAGTGCCCACACTTCCAGACACTCACAATACAGTAAAGAAAATTAAAGAAACAAAGAGAAGAAACTAGAACACTCAAACCCCGTTTATGCTGCTCTGCAGAATGAGTTTCTTCACAAAAGAAATGAAGAAAATGCCTCACGAAATAACTTTGAAAAACTTCACAAAACTTGCGTGATTCTTTCTTGAAAGTAGCTCTTATGATTGCTTGATTGATTGCTCAAAGGTATATTTTAAAAGACTCAAGCAATCCTGTTTATATAGAAGAGTTTTCAAACTGCTGGTTTAATTAATTTGTTAAAATAATCTTTTAATCTGTTAAAAGTCTTGAATTAATCTGTTAAAACTTCTTTTAATTTGTTAAAATGTTCTTGATCATTTTTCAGATTTGTTTTAACCGATACGACAATGTTTATATCAATTAAAACACTTTGTAAAAAATCCCTTAAGTTGTTTTAATCGATTATTTTGCCTTTTAATCGATTAAAATACTGCAAAATGATTTCATAAAACTTTCTAAGTGATTTTAACTGATAACAATCTGTTTTAATCGATTAAAACACTTTGGAAAAAATCTCTTAGTTGTTTTAATCGATTATTTCACATTTTAATCGATTAGAATTCTGCCAAAAAGTTTCATAAAACTTTTTAAGTCAATTTAACTGATAACAGACTTGTTTTAATCGATTAAAATACTTTAGAAAAAATCTCTTAGTTGTTTTAATCAATTAATTCGCATTTGGATAGATTAAAATACTGACAAAACATCTTTCAAAACACTTCAAGTTATTTTAATCGATTATTTTGAGTTTGTATCGATTAAAATTCTTCCAGAACACTTTTCAAAACATCTTAAGTCATTTTAATCGATTATTTCGATTCTACATCAGTTAAAATACTGACAGAAGGTTTTCAAAAACTCTTTTAATGAAAACAATCGATTAATTCGAAGATATATCAATTAAAACAGTTTCAGTGTATGTTTTAAAAGGTTTTAATCGATTATTTCGAAAACCTATCAGTTAAAAACCTGTTATGTAAGTGTTAAGAACATTTTAACTAATAAAACTCATATAATATCAGTTAAAACAATTACTTAAAAACCATTTAACCGATTACTTTGGTTTTTAACAAATTAACCGTGTTTAGAGGAATTTTGAAAAATCTTTTAAATGATGAAACCTCATGCAGTAGAGAGATATAAATGAATAATACCTATGTATAGATGCAGACTCACTAATCACTCTACCCTTTTAACCAAGTAAGCTTTGACTGCAACAGAATAGCCTTTGACTTCATTTTGACTTCATCAAATCAACAAGATCTCCGTTTAAATGATTCAATAAGATCTTCATCACTTTCAGTCTCCCCCTATTTGATGAAGACAAACACCTCTTTGAATAATATCTCTGCAGAAGAAGTCACTTGAGTATATAGATTAGTGAGTATTCAAAAATTAATCATTTCTCCCATTTCTCACCCTATATTACTACTCCCCCTAAAATAGTGAGTATAAAAACAATTATTTCTCCCCCTTTGACTTCATCAAAAATAGGTAAGAGAGGAGTAAAACAAGCAATATGCATGACATGAGAAAAAAAAAACATGATACCATTGAGAAGTATTACTCATTTAAGAACCAATTAAAGTTGATTCAAACTTATCTTCATTAACACGTTTGTAATGAATACAATAGATACGTGTAAAGATAAGGGAACCATGCTTTAGTAGCATGTTACAAGAACAGTCATTAACTAAAGCCTTTAGTTTTTCTTTCCAGAGTAATAATTGATTAAAAACAGGACATAATCGATTAAATTGTTCTTGTTACTGATTTTAATTGATACAAATAATGTTTTAATCGATTAAAACTGTAATGAAAGTTGAAATATAAAAACTTAAGTTCATTTAATCGATTAAAACAGTATGAAAAATTTTGTATAAGTGCTTTTAATCGATTAAAGCTCATTTTTATAAATTAAAACAACCAGATTTGAAAACTAAGTGATGTTTGATGCATCTAAAATGCCTAATTCAGTTCAGAATTTTGTAAAAGAACAATTAGAAAGATGTTTTAAGATAATGTCAACTAGATTGATTAAGATTTAACCAAAAGATAGAGCAAAATTAGAATATCATCTTATCTAGTTGATTTAACTGATGTAAACTAATTTTAGTTGATACAGATTCATGATTTACAGCTTTTAATCAATTAATACGCGAATTAATCGATTATAATGGTACGAATTTCCTATGTAAATGTTTCTTTTAATTGATTTAATCGATTAAATCGATTTTGTATCAACTAAAAATATCATAAATGCGTTTTTGATTCTATCTAAGCTCTCTTAATTCAAATAAAAACCTGCATCATATTAAGAAAAGTTAAAGGATTGTTTTTGGTTTAAGACCAGTTAATATTACAGTCCAAAATAAAAGTAGCAGTAAAAGAAACATGACATGAAGAAAGAAAGAAAAAAGGTTATGATAGAAAGGGACCCTTGTTGTCAAAACTCAATCATCCCAATTTGCTATAGATATCAGCAATCTGATTTCCCAGGTTTGTGAACTGTGTGTTGGTCTACTGGAAATGTTGATAAGTCATTTTCATATGCTTCCTTTGATTTTCTTGCATTGTGGCCATTTGAGAAAGCATAGTTCTTTCAAATTTTGAAAGTGGAGTCCCACGGTCAGGCTGCTCAATATAGGGTATGATCTCCATATTCTCATATGAGGCTTGACCACCAGTGGATTCAGGAACCTCTACAGCAGCTGGAGAGGAAGGAACTTGACCTTGCTCATCTTCTTCTTCATCTTCTTCCTCATCTTCAGAATCCCAGCATCAATCTTAGAGATCCACTCTCCATCAATTTTGATAAATCCCATCTTCCACAAAGTGGAATCATCAATATTATTGGAGGCCTTTGGAGTTTCCACATATTCCCCTGCAAGATCTACTTCAAAGTATCTAAAAAATTGATTAATCAGCATAGCATATGGCAGTTTATAATCAGCCAATCTTTTTGCTTTTATCATATGATCCTTGATAAAAAAAATCCAATTTACACGGATATTATTTTCAATACAATACATAAGAGCCAAATCACCCTCATTAAGTAGTGCATGATTACTCCCTCTTGGAGTAAGCATCCATGCAATGATAAAAGCAAGAATCCTTGATTCAAGCTCCATTTTCCCATTGTTAAGAGTTCTTACAGAATCATTCTGATTTTTTAGACAGCTGCGAAAAAATTGAATTTTGTTAAAATCAGGTAACTCAGCAATGTTACCTCTAGATACCTTTACACCAACATCATGAAGACCAACCACTTCTTCCCACACCTCAGGAGTGATTACCAAATTAATACCTTTGACCTAAGACCTAAGAGTAGAGTCGTTGACAGTAAGGTTGACATAAGATACCCTTACTAAATCAGGTTGAATATTGCTAGTGTGCTCCAGAAAAGTTCTCAACTTTTGTCTTTTTAATTTCCTTCTCAAAGAGGTAAAGCCTTCTTCATCCAACCAAGCAAACTTAATATACTTAGGGATTACCAGTTGCTTTTGGCTGAAGTTGGAAATGAAGTTGTTCATTTTGTCAATGTCTCCATTGAACCATGCTTCAATATGTCCTCCAGCTTGGCCAGCAGCAGAGGAGGATTCCCCCTTATGCTTATTTCTTGATTTTGATCTCTTAAGCATCTTGTAGCACATATTAGAGAAGAAATTTGATATATGGTATGTGAGTGCGGGAGAAGAGAGAAGAAAATTTGAACCAGAGAATGAAAGTAAGAGAAAAGAGTGAAGAATGAGACTGATAGACTCAAGTGTGCAGAACAATGGGTTTCAGATTTCAAATTTTGTAAATTGAAGTCCAATTTGATAGAACCTGCAAAGATACAACTTTAATTGCAAAATGTTCCTTTGAGCGAAGGCAATGACACAATTTTTGAATAGTGGGTATATCAGCTAATTTGTTCTTTGGATAAGTTTTGACTTGGTCAAAATGGAACAGTAAATGCTTTTGCAAACATTAATAAACACTAAAACTTGGAAATTTGTTCTTGATTAGCTGAGCATTTTTCAATTGACTGTAATTAAAATGGTTTCCAGGAACGAATTAATCGATTAATCAACAAATTAACCAATTAATTTGATCTTGAATATTAGGTTTGAAAAAGCAACAGTGAAATAATCGATTAAAAACATAAAAGAATCGATTATTTTTGTACTGAAAGATTTAATGAAATGACAGCAGAATTTTAATCGATTAAAACAAAGAAGAATCGATTAAATTTGACCTTTTAATGGATTTAACTGATGTAAATCCTCTTCTAATCGATTAAAACAGAGAGAACAAAACTATACTAAACATTTTAATCGATTAATTCGTATTTTAATCTATTAAAATTGTACGGACAACTTTTTTGGTATTCTCTGTAAGTGAAATTAATCGATTAAAACAGTTTTATATGAATTAAAATACTTAGTTCATGAATCCAGAATCGAAATTTGCTGATTGGGTACCAAAGAACTTTCAGATTTTGTTCCTGCAAAACAGATTTAACATATATCTGGTACCCTTTTTATAATCATTGGGTCCAATCAGGTTATTTGAAATGAATTCTTGGGAATCCACTTCATTCTACCTCTTGGTATAACATACTTCTTGATTCTACAAAATTTCACATAATGACCTCTTTTCATACAATAAAAGCATTTAATAACAGATGATGAGTATGATTTCCTATTTACAACTGTTTTTCTAATTTTCTTGCTAGATGTAAATCCAATGCCAGATTTGTCAAAAATAAGTTTTTGTGACCCAAGAGGAACATCAAGATTAGCTTGACCTTGTGTAAATTTAGAAACAGTTTGTGACAAAAAATCAATCTTCTTTTGTAAGTCTGGACAATTATTGCATGATTTATTGCATATACAATCAGAATTATCATGGATTAATTTTAAGAAATCAAGATCAGTTTCATCTTCAAGAATTTTCTTTTCAAGAGAATCAACTCTATTAACTAACCAATTGTTCATGCCTTTTAGCCTATCATTTTCTTTTTGAAGTTTCTTGGTTTCTTCATGCATTTCATTAAATGCTTCTTGTAATGAATTATAATTCACAAAATTAGAAGAAGAGTTAGAACTTACACTGCTGGTTTGATAGTTCTGGTTAGCCATTAGACACAAATTAGCTTCTTCATTATCAGAATTTTCTGTTGATGAGGTATCATTGTCATCCCATGCTATATATGCTCTTCTTTTAATATTTTCTTCTTTCTTATCATTGTATTTATTATTTTCTGGGCACTCCATTCTTACATGACCCTGCTTACCACAACCATAGCATTTATAGTTAAAAGAATCAGATTTCTTTTCATACCTTTTGTGTTTTTCTTTATCTTGAATCTTTCTCTTGAGAAACTTGTTAAACTTTTTGACAAGCAGTCCAAGATTTCCACTTTCTTCCTCTGATTCTTGACCTTTTTCTTTAACTTTGAGTGCTATGCTTCTACCTTTCTTTTTGGAGATTTCTTGCTCATTGAATCTGTTAATTTCCATTTCATGCTCTCTAAGTTTTCCAAATAAGGAAGCTATTGTCATGATGGATAAATCTTTTGACTCTGAAATTGCTGTGACCTTAGGCTGCCATGACCTGTCAAGACATTTTAAAACTTTTATATTTAATTCCTCTTTATCAAAAGTTTTACCTAAGCTCATTAGATGATTGATGATATGAGTGAAGTGCTTCTGCACATCTGCAATACTTTCTCTAGTTTTCATTTTAAACAACTCATATTATCTTATGAGAGTATGCTTTCTAGCTCTCTTTACATCAGTTATTCCCTCATGAGTCACCTCAAGAACTTCCCACCTTTCCTTGGCAGATTTGCATTGAGAGACCCTGAAAAACTCATCCATGTTTAGTGCAGAAGTAATTATGTTTTTAGTAGTACAATCACTTTGAACTTTTCTTTTCTCTTCATCATTTAAACTAGACCATTCTTTTTCTGTAATTAATGGACCATTAACAATTACATCCCAAACATTCCTATCAATGGATTCAATAAAGATCTTCATCCTAATCTTCCAAAATGGATAATATGTATGACAAAATAATGGAGGTCTATTAATAGAAGCTCCCTCAAAAAAAGGTAATTTGTTTTCAGCCATGAAAGATTTGGATCGAAAGTCTTGAGTATATTTCAAGACCCTTGCTCTGATACCAATTGTTAGAAAAGGAGGCTGAGATCAAGAGGGGGGATGAATTGATCTTTGAAAAATTTTCACAAATTACAGATTATCTATTTCAAAGATTAAAAGTTCTGACCATTTCTTGAATCAAACAGAACAAACAATCAAAATAAAGGCAGCAGCAGAATTAAAGAGAGAAAGGTTTAGAAAGATACAACCAAGATTTATACTGGTTCACCCAATCCCAGGGCTACATCCAGTTCCCAGCCAAATTCCAGCTGAGTTCTACTAGATTGAATGTTTTATAGATTACAATTCCAATCACACACCCAATCTACCACAAGAACCAAAATTCCTGTCCTTGCACCTAAACCTTCACCAAGAACCAACTTCCAGTTCTTGAACAACCCTGCAGCCAAATTCGAGCCACAGAAACCAGTGCCCACACTTCCAGACACTCATAATACAGTAAAGAAAATTAAAGAAACAAAGAGAAGAAACTAGAACACTCAAACCCGATTTATGCTGCTCTGCAGAATGATTTTCTTCACAAAAGAAATGCAGAAAATGCCTCAAGAAAGAACTTTGAAAAACTTCACAAAACTTGCGTGATTCTTTCTTGAAAGTATCTCTTATGATTGCTTGATTGATTGTTCATAGGTATATTTTAAAAGACTCAAGCAATCCTGTTTATATAGAAGATTTTTCAAACTGCTGGTTTAATTAATCTGTTAAAATAATCTTTTAATCTGTTAAAAGTCTTGAATTAATATGTTAAAAGTTCTTTTGATCTGTTAAAATGTTCTTGTTGAACATTCAAGGACTTGATGTTGCAAATAATGATCATGAAGAATGTTGATTTTGATGATGATCCAAGAGCTTAAAGACTTAGAGTATTGAAGATTGAAGATTGATGATTTCTGTATTGTAATAACTCTGTTTTAGTTTGATTGAGTCTGTAATTATAGAGTCTAAGATAGCCGGTACATAGTCTATAACTTAGAAGCTTCAAAATGCTCAAATTTATCATGCAGGCTCGGCTTTAATCGATTATATAGGTAAATAATCGATTAAAACAGTGAGAAAAACACTTTCTATACAAACTCACTGTTTTAATCGATTAAACAGCAAAATAATCGATTATTTCGTACCGTTCCGTACAGATAATCGATTATTTCACCAAATAATCGATTAAACCAGAGAGGTTTGGGTTCTGACGTATTTGGCTCTGTTTTAATCGATTAAAACTCCATTTAATCGATTATTCCAGTCTGTTTCTGATTTTAAACTTCAAACAAACCCTATTTTCGAAAACCCAATTACCAAGAACCCTAGTTTCGAAAACCCCAATTCCTAAACCCTAATTTCCCTACTTAAACTCTGCTTTGGCACTCAGAAAAGAAGAACAACTCTTTCCATACAAAAGTTAAGTGCTGTGAGTGCCAGAGAACTGTTTGTTGCAAGGAAAGGGGGCTTTTGGAACCTGGTGTGAGGCTAGAAGCGATAAGAATCACTAAGTGGAGTTCTTAGTGGATTGTGTGTTGTGCCGTCTCTAGGGAAAGCTGTTCTTCATCTCTTGTGGATTTCAAGAGAGGTGTTGTCTTTACTTTATCTCTTTGATTTGTAATCTGTTTTTAACAATTTGTTCTTAGTGACAGCGTTAATCCTCTTTTGAGTGATTAGCAACTGGACGTAGGGTCTTTTGATCCGAACCAGTATAAACCTACTGTGTAATCTTCTCTACTCTTCTCTATTTACATTTACGCAGTTTTTAATCGGTAAAATTTGGGGAAAATTTTGAAAACCTAATTTTTATTAAGAAACCAATTCACCCCCCCTCTTGGTTTTTGTCCGACCACGCGAACATTCCGCTGCGCGATTCTAACAAGTGGTATCAGAGCTTGCTTTGATAGTCATTCAAACTTTTCGAAAATGGCCGGACAAAATCAAACGTTTGCCGAAGGTGCGTCTATCAACAGACCCCCACTTTTTGCGGGTCAAAATTATCCTTTTTGGAAAGTACGTATGCAAATATTTTTAGAGTTTGTTGATAGAGGCGTTTGGGACGCAATTTTAAACGATCCATTTGTTCCTAAAATTACAGAGAACGGTGTTGACGTTCTTAAACCTTTTGATAGATGGACTGCAGAAGAAAGTCGAAAAGCACAATTTGATGTTAGGGCTAGAAATATTATTTCATCTGCTCTAACCCTTGATGAGTTCTACAGAATTTCTATTTGTAAAAGTGCACAGAAAATGTGGAAAATGCTTAGAGTAACCCACGAAGGAACTAACGACGTCAAAAGAGCACGTAAAAATTCTTTAATCCAAGAATACGAGATGTTCCGGATGCAACCCGGCGAAACGATTTTCGACGTTCAGAAACGTTTCACTCATATTGTGAATCATCTCACCGGATTAGGTAAAGTATTTGATGTTGATGAATTAAATGTAAAAATTTTGAAATCTCTGGATAGGAAATGGCAACCAAAGGTGACGGCCATCTCGGAGTCACAAAATCTTGCCACTATGTCTATGGCGGCATTATTTGGAAAGCTTAGGGAGCATGAACTTGACATTGGAAGACTAAATGAGGAAGAGGGTCAATACCAAAAGAAGAATCTAGCTTTCAAGACCGAGATTTCAAAAGACAAAAATAAGAAAGAAGAAGAAGAAGACTCCGAAATTGATGAAGAAGAGATGAGTCTTTTTATAAAGAAGTTCACCAAGATGATGAAAGCAAAAGGAAGACATCCTTTCAAAGGTAAGGGAAAGGTAAAAGAAAATTCTTCCATTAATATAAAATGTTTTGGTTGTGGTGAAGCAGGGCATATAAAGACCGAATGCCCAAACAAGAAAAATGATGAACACAAGGGCAAAAAGCAATTCAAGAAGAAAGCATATATTGCTTGGGATGATAGTGATTCAAATTCAGAATCAAGCGACTCAGAAATAGAAGCAAACAATTGTTTGATGGCAAATGACAACAATTCTTCAGATTTTGAGGCTAGTGATTCCGATTCATCCTCTAGTGAAGAAAATGACCATGATGAATTGCAAAATGCTTATAATGAGTTATTTACTGCATTTATGGATATGAAAAAGGAATATAAAGTTGTAAAGAAGAATCTAAGAAAATCGGAAAAGGAAAATGAGTCCTTAAAATTGAAAATTGCATGTTTAGAAGAAAAGGAGGTAGCCAATACGAAAATAGTATGCTTAGATGAAGATAAGGACTTAGCATGTGCAAATTGTAAAGAGCATGAATATGACATAGATATTCTTAACCATTTGCTTGACAAAGCCGAAAAAGAAATTGATGATCTTAAGAAGAATGAAATGGTATTTGCTCAAAATAATGTAAATCATAGAGTTTCTTTGAAAAAGAGTAAAACTAAAAAGAAAAGAGTATGGGTAGAAAAAGGAACTAGAGCATGTCATGTTAATAATGTATCTTGTTCTAAAACTACTTCAAATGCATGCTTCTATTGTATGAAACAAGGTCACACTTCAAATAGATGTAAAATTAAGCATTTTGGAGTTCCTAAAGGAAAATATGTTTGGGTTCCTATAGTTAAATGAATTGTTTGTCTCTTTTATTTATTCAAAGAAAATGAATCATTTAGTATGTTTTAAACAGAATGATTGGTAAAAACATTTTATCTTTTCTATTGCATGAAGGTTCTTCACTTAAAGATTTTTGCGAAAAGCCTCTAAAATTGTTTTAAACAACCTAAAACAAAGTATTTTTACACAAGCTTTCTTAAAACATGTTTTTAACTGATGCAGTTTTGAAAGAACCGATTAAAATCACTTAGAATGATCAAAGAAGTGTTTTTACAGCATTTTAATCGATACAACTTGTTTTTTAATCGATTAAAACCATTTAGAACTCATTATGATCGATCAGATTCTTATTATGAGCGGTTAGAATCCTTTAAATCGATTAAAAACACGTTTCAATCGATTAAAATCACTTAAAGGGTCAGGATGATCGATCAGATTTTTATTATGACCGATCAGAAGCATATGTGATCGATCAAAGTTTAATTATGAGCGGTCAGAAATTTTTCAATCGATTAAAAACACGTTTCAATCGATTAAAATCACTTAAAGGGTCAGGATGATCGATCAGATTTTTATTATGACCGATCAGAATCAGTTATGATCGATCAGAATTTAGTTATGACCGATCAGAACTCTTTTAATCGATTAAAAACTAGTTTCAATCGATTAAAACAACTTAAAAAATTTTTCTACACTGCGCTTTAATCGATTAAAAGAAGTTTTAACAGATTAAAACTGCACTTTTAACAGATTAAAAGAATCTTTTAACAGATTAATTAAACCAGCAGTTTTGAAAATCCTTTATAAAAACAGTTTTGGCTTGAACTTTTTAAACACACATTGAATATAAGTTTTCACACATCCTTTAGCAATCAATCAAGCAACTGCGGTGCAAACACTTTGGAGATCAAGGATGTGCTACTTGTTGATGATATTATTGGATCAACTGATAGTTTGTTATGTGTAGAATTTGCTAAGATTATGCAGGGAGAGTTTGAAATGTCTATGATGGGAGAATTAACATTCTTCCTTGGACTTCAAATCAAGCAACTTAAAGATGGCACTTTCATCTCTCAAACTAAATACTGCAAAGAGATTCTCAAAAAGTTTGGAATGGACACCTCAAAGGAAGCTAACACACCCATGGGAACTTCATGCTATTTAGACAAGGATGAATCAGGTTTGGAAGTAAATCAAACTATGTATAGAGGTATGATAGGATCACTATTATACTTAACTGCTAGTAGACCTGATATTATGCATTCTGTCTGTGTGTGTGCTAGATTTCAGGCTTGTCCTAAAGAATCTCATCTAACT
The DNA here is from genome assembly GCA_963425845.1 of Sphenostylis stenocarpa. Lineage (NCBI taxonomy): Eukaryota > Viridiplantae > Streptophyta > Magnoliopsida > Fabales > Fabaceae > Sphenostylis > Sphenostylis stenocarpa. The sequence continues at coordinate 53,412,666 of OY731403.1, forward strand.
GCAGTAAAACATATTTTAAAATATTTAAAAGGAACTACTGGATTTGGCTTGTGATATCCGTCTGATGCTTGTATTAGTTTATTAGGATATTCTGATGCTGATTATGGTGGATGTAAAATTGATAGGAAAAGCACTAGTGGGACATGTCATTTGTTAGGTTCATCCTTAATATCATGGCATTCTAAGAAACAAGCATGTGTAGCTTTATCTACCACTGAAGCTGAATATATTGCAGCTGGTAGTTGTTGTGCTCAAATTCTGTGGATGAAACAACAATTAGAGGATTATAGCATATATTTAAATGACATTCCATTAATGTGTGATAATACGAGTGCAATCAACTTAACTAAAAATCCAGTAATGCACTCTAGGACTAAACATATTGAGATTAGACATCACTTTTTAAGAGATAATATCAGCAAAGGAAACTGTAGGATAGAGTATGTAGACACTAAACGTCAATTAGCAGATATATTTACTAAGCCTCTACCCAAGGATAGATTCTATGATCTTCGAAGAGACTTAGGGATACTAGAAATAGCTTAAATTCTGCTTAATTTTACTGTTTTTGGATGATTGTTATGATTAAATTCGTGATGCAGGATATTCATAGGTTATAATGTGCAAAAACCTTAAAAACTTGATATAGCCTCTGGAATAATCGATTACTGGATGTGATAATCGATTATATTTCCTCAAAACATCCAAAACAGGGTATTCTCCTCTGGAATAATCGATTATTTCGCGAAATAATCGATTAAATGCCTCTGATAATCGATTATTTACTGGAAATAATCGATTAAAGCTGTCTGATATAGAAATAATCGATTATCTTGAAATATAATCGAATAAATGTGACCAGTTTTGCCTCCTAGCCGTTGCCAACGGATATTTTGCCATGGAATCTATTCTATATGACCGTTGGAAGTGTTTTTCTCTATAAATAGAGACATCTAGGTCAATTATACTCACTTCTAACTCTTGTAATCAAGTTTTCTTGAAATCTATACTCTCTTTGCTTCATTATTCCCTCACTTGTCTCCAAAAATCTCTTCAAGTTTATCTACTCTTTCAAATGGCCTCATCCTCTCGCCCTAAGATTCCTACAAGAAGAAGATCTGCACCTTCTTCTCATTCCCGTCCTAATTCTGTAGAAGGATGGATCTCTGATGCAGATGGCCAACAAGAATTTCTAACCTACTGGAAAGAAAAAGCTATTATTTCTCCCAAATTTCTTATAGGTGAGCAATTCATTCATAGAGGATTTAATTTTCCTAATCTTCTTGAAATTCAAGGAGTTCTCCCGTTTATCCAAATGCAAGGTACTTACTATCCTGACTTAGTTAGGGTATTCTTTTCTAGATTCAAGTTTAGGGATCAAATTGCTACATCCCGTGTAAAAGGAGTTACCATAATTCTAGATGATGATATTTGGGAAAATGTTGCTCACTTTCCCATTAAAGAAGATGCTATTAACGTTTATGGTGAGCTAGATGACTTTGATAGGTTCTTAGCTTATCGATCTTTTCTGTGGAATCCCTCTATGGAGATTGGGCGTATTCTTCATGCTGGACCTTTGAAGAAGGAAGAATGCATGATTCTTCATTTGCTTGTCTGGATTTTATGTCCCCGGGCCACAAATCATGCCCAATGCTCTTCTATTGATCTTCGCATTATTCATGCCATAATGAATAATGAACCTTTAGATTGGGGTGTTCTTGTCACAATGACAATGTTAAAGGCCAAACGTCATCCAACATTCAAAATTCCATATGCTCTTCTTGTATCCCGAATTCTTGAATATAAAGGAGTCAATGTCGAAGGTGAACAAGTTGTCCGAACTACTAACTTGAACCGCATGCTGGACAGCACCTTGATTCATCTACAAATGGTGCGGGTCAATGACATCTATGTTCATAAAGATGACGTCCAAAATCAAGGTGATGCAATTGAAGACTCTGATGAAGATATGCCTCCAGCAGCTGAGTTTCCCTCTACCCAAATCCAAAGTATAGGAACATCCTCTTCTCATCAAGAATCAAGACAATCCATGGAAGATATGCTTTCCGACATGAATCAAAGAATGCAATCATTCTTCAATCTTTCTGGTGTACGGCATGATGAAATTATTCGCAGTATATCCGATGTAGATGATAGAGTGGGTAGATTAGAAAATAGATTTGATACTCACTTTAATAATGAGGATAGTGAAGAATTTTAGATTTTATTTTTATATTGTAATGAATGAATGATTATGAAATAAAATTTGATGTTTCTTTCATGCTATGATTGAGGGGGAGCTTTCTCTAACTTATGCATATTTTTAGGGGGAGCTCTTATGATTGATGTTGCAAAGTTCTTTTTTATTATAATCAAAATAGGGGGAGAAAAATTTAAAGCCTATGATTCAATATTAAATGTTATCTGGTATGTTTAATGTGTTTGTTAGTATGACAGATAAAACAGGTTATTACAAGGGCTTTAAAAAGATAATTTTGATCATCATCAAAAAGGGGGAGATTGTTGAACATTCAAGGACTTGATGTTGCAAATAATGATCATGAAGAATGTTGATTTTGATGATGATCCAAGAGCTTAAAGACTTAGAGTATTGAAGATTGAAGATTGATGATTTCTGTATTGTAATAACTCTGTTTTAGTTTGATTGAGTCTGTAATTATAGAGTCTAAGATAGCCTGATACAGTCTATAACTTAGAAGCTTCAAAATGCTCAAATTTATCATGCAGGCTTCGACTTTAATCGATTATATAGGTAAATAATCGATTAAAACAGTGAGAAAAACACTTTCTATACAAACTCACTGTTTTAATCGATTAAACAGCAAAATAATCGATTATTTCGTACCGTTCCGTACAAATAATCGATTATTTCACCAAATAATCGATTAAACCAGAGAGGTTTGGGTTCTGACGTATTTGGCTCTGTTTTAATCGATTAAAACTCCATTTAATCGATTATTCCAGTCTGTTTCTGATTTTAAACTTCAAACAAACCCTATTTTCGAAAACCCAATTACCAAGAACCCTAGTTTCGAAAACCCCAATTCCTAAACCCTAATTTCCCTACTTAAACTCTGCTTTGGCACTCGAGAAAGAAGAACAACTCTTTCCATACAAAAGTTAAGTGTTGTGAGTGCCAGGAGAACTGTTTGTTGCAAGGAAAGGGGGCTTTTGGAACCTGGTGTGAGGCTAGAAGCGATAAGAATCACTAAGTGGAGTTCTTAGTGGATTGTGTGTTGTGCCGTCTCTAGGGAAAGTTGTTCTTCATCTCTTGTGGATTTCAAGAGAGGTGTTGTCTTTACTTTATCTCTTTGATTTGTAATCTGTTTTTAACAATTTGTTCTTAGTGACAGTGTTAATCCTCTTTTGAGTGATTAGCAACTGGACGTAGGGTCTTTTGATCCGAACCAGTATAAACCTACTGTGTAATCTTCTTTACTCTTCTCTATTTACATTTACGCAGTTTTTAATCGGTAAAATTTGGGGAAAATTTTGAAAACCTAATTTTTATTAAGAAACCAATTCACCCCCCCCTCTTGGTTTTTGTCCGACCACGCGAACATTCCGCTGCGCGATTCTAACAGTTCTTGATCATTTTTCAGATTTGTTTTAACTGATACGACAACGTTTATATCAATTAAAACACTTTGTAAAAATCCCTTAAGTCTTTTTAAGCGATTATTTCACCTTTTAATCGATTAAAATACTGTAAAATGTTTTCATAAAACTTTCTAAGTGATTTTAACTGATAACAATTTATTTTAATCGATTAAAACAATTTGGAAAAAATCTCTTAGTTGTTTTAATCGATTATTTTGCATTTTAATTTATTAGAATGCTGCCAAAAAGTTTCCTAAAACTTTCTAAGTCATTTTAACTGATAACAGACTTGTTTTAATCGATTAAAATACTTTGGGAAAAATCTCTTAGTTGTTTTAATCGATTAATTTGCATTTGCATCGATTAAAATACTGAAAGAACATCTTTCAAAACACTTCAGGTTATTTAATCGATTATTTCGAGTTTGTATCGATTAAAATTCTGCCAGAACACTTTTCAAAACATCTTAAGTCATTTTAATCGATTATTTCGATTCTACATCAGTTAAAATACTGACAGAAGGTTTTCAAAAACTCTTTTAATGAAAACAATCGATTAATTCGAAGATATATCAATTAAAATAGTTTCAGTGTATGTTTTAAAAGGTTTTAATCGATTATTTCGAAAACCTATTAGTTAAAAACTTGTTATGTAAGTGTTAAGAACATTTTAACTGATAAAGCTCATATAAAATTAGTTAAAACAATTACTTAAAAACCATTTAACCGATTATTTTGGTTTTTAACCAATTAACCGTGTTTAGAGGCATTTTGCAAAATCTTTTAAATGATGAAACCTCATGCAGTAGAGAGATATGAATGATTAAGACCTATGTATAGATGCAGACTCACTAATCACTCTACCCTTTTAACCAAGTAACCTTTGACTGTGACAGAATAGCCTTTGACTTCATTTTAACTTCATCAAATAAAAAAGATCTTCATTTAAATGATTTAATAAGATCTTCATCACTTTCACTAAGTGTCTTTAATTGATATTTTCTCAACTATTTACAGCTCTTTGTCATTTAATTTCAATTCAACTCTTATTGCAAAACTCAATCTGTTTTAATCCACTTAGTAAGCATAATTGGGAATTTCCATTGAAACTGTTCCTCGTGGGATTGACTTTTATTTAATTGAAATACTATACTGTGATTGATAATTTTGGTACGCTTGCCAATAATTCATTATCAGGCTCCCAAGGTCCCCCTAGAGACCCCAAATCTTACCCGACTCCACAAATAAAGCTAGAAATCCTCCGTTCGAAGATGGACAAGGCTTCATTGGGCTGCTAGTCATGTTCACTAGGTTCCATGTAAGGATAGGAAGACTTTTTGTGCGCAAAAAATAAGAAAAACGGTGGTCTCACCTGTCAGAAGTCCAGATGGCTGTCCCGGCCTATCTGGCGCGATTTCCTATAAATAGGAGCCTCCCCTCACCTCATTTCACACAATCGCACACCCTTCTCTCATCCTAGAAGCTCTCCTAAGACTTCGGGATAACTCTGAGCACTTTCCAGAGTTCGAGTAAGCTTTCCGATTTCCATTTAAGGCAGAAGTTGGTTAAGGAAGTCTCCTTTTGAGACATCCGACACTTAGTGGGAAGGTATTTTTCTCTTTTGCTGGTGAGGAGCATGCTTGTAAAGCGAGGGGATTGCCAAAAAGCATCCTCAAGTTTGAAGAATTAATAGAAAGCCCGCTTCAGAGGTTCCTTTCTCTCTTATCTCTTTTTTACTGCTTTCTTTTACTACTTTCCTTGTATGCATTAGATACTAGGACCTGATCGATGTCGTACTCAGTAAAATAATTAAAACAGATAAATGTAGTACTAGGAAACTTTCCTAGGTCGTCTCCCAAAGACCACGAATTTCTATCAAAGCTTATCAATTTTTCAAATTAGAACAATAACAAAAAGTGGGGTTTTTCAAAATTAAAATATTAGATGAAACAAAACAAAAGTAGATTATAAAAATGTGGATTAAAAACATATTAAAATGCAATTGATTTCCTGATTCCAATGCAGTGTCACTTATCCTAGATTACGAAATTATTTTGAAATTAACCAACTAAGCAAAGATAAATCCCAAATTATATTCTAATCCAAAGTTAATCAACTAAGTGAAGATTAATCTCAAATTAGCTTTAACCCTTGTTCCAATATGAATTTAACCAACTAAGCGAAAATTAATCCCAAATTTTCCTTAACCCTTATTCTAATATGAAATTAACCAACTAAGCGAAGATTAACCCCAAGTTATCCTTATACAATTAAGCATTGCATACATCACATAATCTCATCTCTAACACAAAATTAAGCAAAATGTGATATTAGTTTCGGTTAATTAAGCATAAACAGATTATAATTCAACACTGAGATTAGAAGATGAAGAATTAAAAGAACAAGCGAAATGAAATTGAAGAACAAAACCTCAAAGATCTACTTGCATTCTTCTTAAAAAATAAATACAATGATTTATCTATCCATGGAAAGTCGAAAACATAGTAGAAAAAACATAATTAAAATCGAAACAAGAATTTAAAAAAATGACAAAAGAGTACACAAACTTGAATATAAATTGCAGAAGATGAAAGGCAGCTCTATGGTGGTTGCGCAATCCTTGTGTGGTGTGTGTCGTGTGATATGTGATGTGCCTCTCTTATATAAATAACCCTAACCCTAATCTTAATCGAGGTTTGGTCTCAACTGGTCCATGAAACACATCATAAGTTGCCTTTAGTGCAGGTCCATGAACTTCAAACACGTGCAATATTTTCAATACTTATCCAAAATTAAGCGATTTCGGTCCAAAATTGCTTTAAACTGTCCTAAAATTAATAATGAGCAAAAATTAGATCAAATAGATTCAAATTAATTAAAATCTAAATTATTGGCCCAATGAAGCCCAATTAATAAAAATTCACTAATAATAGAAAGTTAAGCCCAAAACACTAATTAAAATAAGTTCAGAAAGGGAAGAAAATACGGGAATATAATGACTCATCAAATAACCCCACACTTAGCCTTTTGCACTCTTGGGAAAAAATTAAGAAGCAAAGCAAGGAAATAAATTCAAAAACATTAAATAAAATCATGCAAAGGACAAAAACAAAAACAAAGACAAACAAAAACATAATCAGATATACATACTCCTCAATGAAACCTGGGAAACGAAAGGAATAGACAACCTCCAACACTTAAAGAGTCAAAGAAACCAAACATCTATAGACATTGTCCAAAAAATTCAAAACATGTTAAGAAAATCAATCTCCTCAAGAGGTGAATTAAAATCAATAGAACCTCACAAGATATGCACTGTATCACTCAAGTGTTTAGGTTACTATATATATATATACTCTCAAAGCACTCATAGAACGCAAACAACAGATTATCTTGGCAAGCCTCTGAAATCAACTCCAAAATACACATGCACACAAGGATTAAAAGGTCTTTCCAAGGTTGTAATGGGGCCAAGGACAAGGTGGAGGATATAATATGGGACGTAGCTAAGAACCTTAGGAATTAGAGGAGCAATGGGGAATAAAAAAAAAATAAACATCAGAGCATGCTCAAAGACCTCTAATACCAATCCTTTCAATTTCCTTTTCCTCAATAACAACTTTTCTTTCTTTTAATTTTCACATTTTTTTAAATTGAATTGCATAAATTGTACATTAAGGAACCAACTAGCCAGTACATCATCCAATGAAAACACACTCGTACACTTATTCAGTTTTTCCCAAAACGATTCCAAAGCTCCAAAAATCCCTAAGGTTAAGGTAATCATGGGTTTTTCACTAAAGGCTTGTAATGAGCTTCAAAAGAAATAAAGGGAAACATAGGCTCAAAAGGGGTTATCAAGGGAATTGATTCATGGTAAGCTTATTTGGCTAGAGTTTAATCACAACAAAAAATTGCCTTAATCGGCTCCAAACATGCATGTGAATCAAGAAGCATCTGAAAGAGTCAATCCAAGGTCACTGTGCAAGCAATCAAGAGGCATAACACACAAGAAAGAACAGAAAGTGGCTCAAATCCTCACATAGGATAAATCTGTTACACTTAATTCAACCTCTCAAACCTCAAAATCAACTTGACATGCAAAGAAGAACAAGGATTTCAATCCATACAGTATCAAGCAACTCTTATCCAAGAGTGAAGAAAGTTCCCAAAACCTAAACAAAACCCATAAATCAAAAGAAAAATATGCAAAATTGTACAGAAAACATAGAATAAAAACCTACGATCCTACATCTCCCACCCCACACTTAAATCAGACATTGTCCTCAATGTAAACACAATCATATCCATTAAACAAATAGAACAAGCAAGATAAAAGAGTTGAAGGGGAAAGAAGAACTCCCTGGTCATGGTGGGTCCTGGATCTATCTCCTTAGATGGTACAGGTGTTGAGGTCATCAAGTAGCAACTTTGTTAAGCTAAAACAAATAAAGTCTTCCTGATCATGGTGGGTTTTTTATCTATCTCCTTAGATGGTATGGGTGTTGAGGCCATCATGTAGCAACTTTGTTCAGCTAAAACAAACAAAGTCTTTTTGCTGCATTAAGCTGGAAAGAGGCAATGTTACCTTCTTGAAGTCTCGAATGATTATTTGGTAAAAACATGTCAATATCTCAATTTTTTTATTTATGAATAAAAGGGGAAAGTGATCCTTCCGCATATCAATTATCTCACTCCTTTTTGGAACAACTTGGACAATAGATACCCAAGTATTGGGACATATGATGTCAGCCTTCAATAGCTTGGTCACCTCTCTTTTTTCTTGATTAGGGAGGTGATCACTATATATGATCACATGTAACTTTTCAGACTCCTCCAAATAAGTATACTTTGAATGGAATGAAAGTGGTTGCAGATCTAACTCCTTCGGTTGCTGTTGTGGTGTACTTTCTTCACTTGCTTTAGTAGCTGTCTGCGCTCCTACAAATGATTCATCATTAATCTTCTTACAGATGACACAACTTCCATCCGTACAATCACATTCAGGCAACTCTTCTTGGTTTAAATTCAAAGATTTTAAGGGCTTATCAAGGTCAAAATTAACTCCTACATCCAGTTTTTCATCCTCTCAGCCTTCATCTGAGCATGCGTCTGTTAAGAATAAGTCTCCCTCACCGAGCATAGATGTGTCAGGGTTCTTCTACTCTATTTGCACTTCTTGGTCACTTCTCAGAGTAATTGTACGTACATTCTCATTAGGATTAATCATTGTTTGTGCGGGAAGTGCATTCACACCTGGCTATAGTGAATTCATGGTAGTGACCGCTTTCCCAACTTGGGTTTCCACGTCATTGAAGCATTGCTTTAGTTGTGTGTTCTACGTTATCATTTGTTGTCTGAGTTACTTCAACAAATCTTCTAGTGTAGGCCTAGAGTTACCCTATTGCATAATACCACTTGGGCTTTGATGTATTAGCATAAGGTGTGGATTCGCCTGTTGTCCCAGTGAGGTACATTGATACTCTTGTTGTTGGTAAATGCCTTGGTTGCTTGATTGGAAATGAATCTTTGGTGGCTGGTTGAAGACATGATCATTTTCCAAGTTTGGATGGTCTCTCCAGCCAGAATTATATGTGCCCAAGTACATGTAGTACTCTTGTTGTGGAGTGTATGGATATAATTTCCCGTAATGTTGTTGTTCAGGGAATATACTGCCCACTGTTTCACTGATTAAGCTTAATGTCTCCTGAAGTTTAGGGCATACATTAGTGGGATGATATATGGAGGTTCATATCCCACATACATATTGTTGATGTTGAAATGTGTGTTGGTTTATGACCAATTGTTGTACCCTAGATGTTAGCTCATCCAATTTTCTTTCAAGGTTCATATCCTCAAAATCACTTGTTTATTGGAATGGCAACGATAGACTGTGAACAAGTACACCAGGTAGGTTCCCAAGAAAGAGAGGTTGGTCACTAATGGACACGCTTAAGTACCAAGTCTTTCCTAGCCAGAACCCTCCTAGGCATGCACTCTCACAATACCAAGCTATATCCAGAGTTTCCTATGAGAATGGATTTTCAAAAAATTTCTTTCAAAGATGACTTATTAAAAATTTCCTGCAAGAATGGTTAGGGAGTACACAAGAACAAATTATAATAAATTGTTTTTGTTTTTTTTTAATAAAGCTAAAGAACAAATTAGATAAAAAAATTTGAATTTTGAATTTTTTTTTAACCCAAAAGAGTTTTAGAAGGAACTTACCAAGTGGGTTATCAAAATAGCATTGAGAGTAGTAAGAATGTTAAATTAAACAACAAATAAAATAAAATGTTTAAATAACTACAAATCAAATAAAATATTCAAATAACTGCAAATCAAATCAAATATTCAAATAATTGAAAATAACTAAGAATAAAATATTAAATAACTAAAAATCAAATAAAATATTCAAATAACTGAAAATAAAATAAAATATTCAAATAACATAAAATAATTATAAATCAAATAAAATATTTAAATAATTGACAAAAACTAAAAATAAAATATTCAAATAATTGAAAATCGAATAAAATATTCAAATAACTGCAAATCAAATAAAATATTCAAATAAAAAAAATAGAAAACAGAAAACGAAAACAAAAACAGAAAATAAAAATTTAAAACCTAGACAGAAATCTTGGTGCCCGACAACGGCGCGAAATTTGATCGATGTCGTACTCGGTCAAATAATTAAAATATATAAATGTAGTATTAGGAAGCTTTCGTAGGTCGTCTCCCAAAGATCACGAATTTCTATCAAAGCTTATCAATTTTTCAAATTAGAATAGTAACAAAAAGGGGGGTTTTCAAAATTAAAATATTAGATGAAACAGAACAAAAGCGGATTACCACCTAGGCTTTTATTTCTTGAAGGACCAACCAAATCCATGTGAAGCAGTTCCAAAGGTCTAGAAGTAGAAACAATGTTTTTGTTTGAAAAGGATTTCCTAGTTTGTTTACCTTTTAAACAAGCTTCACAGATTTTGTCTTTCGAAATTCGAAGCATAGGTAGCCCAGAGACTAATTCTTTAGAAATCGGTTTATCCAGATGATTAAGATGAATATGTGCAAGCCTTCTATGCCATAACCAAGATTCTTCTTCTTTAGTAAGAAGACAACTTTGAGATGAGATAGAATGCTTGATATCTAACATGTAAATGTTATTTAACCTCTTACCTACCAACATTACCGTGTCGATTTTGGCTCACAGATTAGGCATTTTTCTGGTTTGAAGATAACCTTGTGACCTAGATCACATAACCGGCTTATGCTGATTAAGTTGTGCTTGAGACCTTCAACAAGAAGAACATTGTGAATGGTCACGGATTCACCATCTCCTATATCTCCGAACCTAGAATTCTTCCCTTGTTGTTGTCTCCATATGTCACGTGACCTCCATTCTTCGAGTCTCGGTTTCGGAATTTTGAAATATCACCTGTCATGTGACTTGAGCATCCGCTGTCCAGGTACCAAAGGGACTCTTGTTGCTGTTCCTGAAAGATCAAGCATCAAGTATTTGGTACCCTTAAATATTTTGGGTCCTTAGGAGTCAAATTTTCTGTTTAACATGTTTTGGAACCCATCTCATTCTACCTTGCGGCACAAAATATTTTCTAGCATGACAGAATTTTACAGTATGTCCTTTTTTCATGCAATAATGACAAGATGAGAAAGGGGATGTTGTTGCTTTTCTGAAAGAAAAGAAGTTCAAATACTTTTTAGTTTTCACCCCAACCTTAGGTTTGTACCCGATTCTAGTATGTTTAAACACACAGTTTTGAGACCCAAGAAGTGTATCTAAATTTTCTTTACCTTGAGTAAACTTAGACAAAGTTTTAATCAAGTAATCAACCTTATTCTGTAGAAGGATACACTTTTCACAATTATTGTTAGCAGCAGCATTATCAGCAGATGAATAGATTATTTCAAGTTCCATATCTGTTTTGCTTTCTAATAACTCTTTTTCCAGAATTTTAACCCTATTTTCTAACCAGTTATTTAGTCCTTTTAACCGATTATTTGTATGAGATAAATTCTTGGCTTCATTATGCATTTCATTGAAAACATTTAGTAATGTGCTGTAATTCATTTCATTTTTTGTGGGAGTTGAACTTACATGCGATGAAGAGGATTCACAGCCAGCCATCAAACATAGGTTCACCTCTTCACCTTCAGATGCAGAACTGGAGGATGAATCATTGTCTTGCCAAGCTATGTAGGCCTTTTTCCCTTTGTACTTTGACTCCTTCTTGTTCTGATTCTTGGTTTTTTCCGGACATTCGCTCCTTATGTGTCCCTGCTTACCACAAGAATAACAAGTAACAGTATTTTGAATAGATTCAGTTCTTTTATCAATGTACCTTTTAACTTGGCCAGTTCCGTTCTTCCTTCTCAGAAATTTCCCAAACTTCTTAACCAACAGAGTCAGATTCTCGGATTCATCTTCTTCAGACTCACTATTTTCTTCAATCGTCTTGAGAACAATGTTTCTGCTTTTCTTCTCTGCATTTTCTTGTTCTTTGAACCGATTGATTTCCAACTCATGTTCCCTTAACTTACCAAATAGTGAAGCAAGTAGTCATTTCGGTTAAGTCTCTTGATTCCGATATAGTCTGTCACCTTTGGTTGCCAAGTTCTGTCCAAACATTTCAAGATTTTGATGTTCAACTCTTCCTTGTCAAAAGTCTTTCCTAGCCCAATTAGATGATTGACTATATGCGTGAATCTTTTACGTACATCCGCAATTGTTTCTCCTTGCTGCATTTTAAACAATTCATAGTCTCTAATTAATTCATGCTTTCTTGCCCTTTTCACGTCGAGATGTACCCTCATGAGTGACCTCTAGAATTTCCCACATTTCTTTGGTAGAGGCACATTGAGACACCCTGAAAAACTCATCAAGATTTAAAGCAGAGGTAATAATATTTTTAACAGTATAATCATATTGGACTCTCCTATTTTTTGAATCAGTTAATTCAGCCCAATTTTTCTCAACAATTTTACCGTCCACTGTATGAGTTGGTTTGAAAGGCCCATTAACAATTGTTTCCCAAATACATCTATCAAGAGATTCAATAAAGATTTTCATTCTAACCTTCCAGAAAGAATAATTCACACCAGCAAAAAGAGGAGGCCTGTTTATGGAGGCTCCTTCCGAAAACTTGAGTAACTTACAAGAACTAGCTCTGGTACCATTCTTGGACCGAATTCTTGAGTAACTTACAAGAACCAGCTCTGGTACCAATTGTAAGAATTAATGGTTGAGTTCAAGAGGGGGGGTGAATTGAACTTTAGAAAACTTTTTCGCAAAACACACTTTCTTTGGAAAGAATGATTTATCTTTATTCAATTCTTCTATAGGTAGATTTGATTTTAATTACAGCAAGAATATGACAAGAAATAAAGGAGATGAAAGCAGAAAATCAACACAAAAGTTTATACTGGTTCACTCTTTACCAGAGCTACATCCAGTTCTTGACAAATCTGCCAAGTTCCACTAATTCCAAGTGAAAATTACAACCAGTAGATATTCACCAATCTACCCCAAGAACTATCTCACAAACCCACAAGATAGACTCTTGAAAACCTCCTAGTAACCAAATCCAGTTACTGTAACCAGTGTAGATCCAACACCCAATCTACACAATCACACTTTATACAAGAATATGAAAAGAAAAAACCTGGATCATGCAGCTTTAACAGTATAGATGTCCAAAAGCAATTCTAACTCAGAACTTTCTCTCTTTGATGAACAACAATCTTGATCAAAGCACCTTATGATATGAAAAGTTTTTGAATGCACAGAGAAAGTCACGGATATGATAGCTCTAAGATTGCTTTCAAATGTTTTCTCAAATTGTATATTTTCAAAAGATAGATCAAACCTGTATTTATAGAGTAACAGAAGGAACCAGAATGTTTAAACTGATAAAAACTGATTCAGAGTAGCAAATGGTCGATCAGAATAATAGTATGACAGGTTAGAATCAGTTACGATCGATTAGAATAGCATTATGACCGATCAGAACTAGTTATGATCGATCAGAATACTTTTCAATCGATTAAAACGATATTTCAATCGATTGATTTTATTTAAGACTTCATTCAATCGATTAATTCGTGTTTTCAATGGATTGAATTAGCTTAAAAAAATGATAGCTCTCTGTTTCAACAGATTAAAAAATATTTCAACAGATTGAAATCCTATGAACTCTTAGACTGAAAAAATGGTCTCTCTATTTCAACAGATTAAAAAACATTTCAACAGATTGAAAATGCGAAACCTTTAATATTTGAAAAAATCATTAAGAACATTTTTAACCTGTTGATTCTGCGATTCAACCAATTGATATTTTGACTACAAATCCACACTTCTTATGTTAAGTGATTTTAACAGATTGAAAACTCTTTTTCAACAGATTGAAAAACTTAGTTTGTTCTTTTAATGCTTAAAGGTTAGTTTTTCATGCAGAAAAATGAGTTCAATGAGATGCATCATTTCAAGGCGCTTATCACAAGATCTATTGGCCTATCAAGAGATTAAGTTTTAAACTTCTAACCTATTCATCTACACACCCACAAACTAAACTATATCAACTCAATATGTCTTCATCAAATTCAACAAGTGCTTCATAATTAAAATCGAAACAAGAATTTAAAAGAAAGACAGAAGAGTAAACAAACTTGAATATAAATTGCAGAAGATGAAAGGCGACTGTATGGTGGTTGTGCAGTCCTTGTGTGTTGTGTGTCGTGTGATTTCTGATGTGTGATGTGCCTCCCTTATATAAATAACCTTAACCCTAATCTTAATTGAGATTTTGGCTCAACTGGTCCATGAAACACATCATAAGTTGGCTTTAGTGGAGGTCTGTGAACTTCAAACACGTGCAGTATTTTCAATACTTATCCAAAATTAAGTGATTTTGGTCTCCTTTGAAAGGGTTTTGAATTAGATTTAAAACGCCTCAATTTCTACTATTTTCGGAGGTCCTATGAATTTAGGAGACTTAAATTACTGAAGCATGTCCATTGGACCAGCCTGGTGCGCTTGATCTGTTTTGGATAATTTATGTAAAATCAAATTTAGCTCCGAATTGAATGATTTTGGATCCTATGGAAAGCTGAATGTGTGTAATTTATAATGCTTTTAGAATCATGATTTTTGGATATCTGTAGAAAAAATAATAAATAAAATAGTGAACCAATGTTAGTACCCGTATACAATAAAATATGACATTTGGCCCAATTTTCTAAGCCCAAAATTGCTTTAAATTGTAATATGACATCTAGCCCAATATTATAGGCCCAAAATTGCTTTAAACTGTGCTAAAATTAATAATTAGCAAAAATTAGATAAAATAGATTCAAATTAATTAAAATCTAAATTACTGGCCCAATGAAACCCAATTAATAAAAATTCACTAATAATAGAAAGTTAAGCCCAAAACACTAATTAAAATAAGTTCAGAAAGGGAAGAAAATACAGGAATATAATGACTCATCAGGGCCATGTAAACATTTAAATTCTGCCAATAGATAAATAAATAGGGTAAAAGCATAGTTTCTTTCAGTCTTTATTTTATGAATTAGTCCATCATAGGAAACCCGAAAGGGGCGTCGTGGGGTGCTAACACCTTCCCCACACGTAACTAACTCCCTTACCCAACTCTAGTTGTAATGGCAAAAGTTGGTTTTTCTAAACCAATGCCTTCTTTTCTTCCTTTTCTGATGTTTATGGTAAAAACATCAATGGTGACTCCATAGAACCTTTTACGAAAACCTTGCTTTTAGGTTCAGCTCGATTATCAGACAACCTAAAAGCGTTGACCACTTTTTACGAAAATGCGAGTCATCAAAATCATCGTGTCGTTTCGACCACCTCTTTTGATGGCGGCAACAGATGGCGACTCCATTGGGGAAGCTAGAGAGTTAATCCCATTTTGTGATGGACTAATTCAAATAATAATGATTTGAAATTATGCTTTTACCCTTCCTTGTATTTACAACATGCTTTATTCTATGGCTTAATAACTGTTGTATGTTTATCTTCTACAATTGTTTGAAATAAAAATTGTACACAAAACTTTGCACACAACAATCCTCCTATACCCAGGAGTATGAGGGATAAACTTAGGGAGTGGGTGGCAGGTATGATTTGCCGTAGTGATGGCCTTGTGCCCACCGGTATGGTCGAAAACCACCACTTAAGGTGATAACCTTCCTCTTTTGGCCTAAAGATTGACAAGGCCCTAGTGCCATGCATGGTCTGAGGGATGAGAGAGTGGGAACCCTATAATGGGGGCACCTTGGGGGTCTGGCCTTGGTGAGAACAGTTAGAACCACCTTGCAAAATGCACTTTTCTGCAGGATACCCCTACCTCGTGATAAAAACGTTGTCACTCTGTTCGCGGATGAGTGAATTATTTGTGCATATGTTTGTTGCATTTTATTTGTCACACTTGCATAGCATAATCATACAACAACAACAAAATGAACAAAAATTCTTAAAATAATCTTATTTTAAAACCTTTTTTTCTATGACCCACCTTATCTTGGACAATCTTCATTTAAGCTAGCCTGGTTTCAGGTTCTTTGTAAGCTAAGTAGTCACGTTGATCGACAGAAGAGACAAGGAGTCATAAAAACGAATAAAACCCTTTTTGTAATAACAAACCAACTTTATCTCGGATAGTATTCATTTAAGCTAGCCTGGTTTCAGGTTCTTTGTAAGCTAAGTAGCCACGTCGACCAACAAAAGAGATAAAGGGTCACAAAAATAATAAAATACAATAAAACACATTTTTACAAAGTCAAAACATTCATTTCAAAAAATGATAAGACGATTTGGACAAAGTCAAATCATTCATACCCTCATCATTTTAAGAGTGGTAAAAATAAGAGGGAAAATAAATGCATATGAGAGGTATGCATAAATATCATTTAATAAAAGTCTCTCTTGCATAAATACATTCATTTTAGGAGCACTAGATATCCTTAAGACAAAGGCGAAAGAGGCCCCAAGCACGTTTGTAACCAACCACAAGGAAAGGACAAATGTGATAAGGTGCAGTAACCTTCATTATACTTGTCAAAACCATGATGGGTATGGTACTCTGTGAAGCGTAAGCTTTAAGAGGATACCAAAGTCATTGTCTTAAGGCATACCTATCCTACACTAATCATTCATTTCATTTCAAAATAAAAATAAACGGTCCTAAATTCATGTGCATTCTAGAAAGTGGTTGGGCTTCTTCATGTCCCCACTTGTGCACAAAAGGCCAAGAGGATGGAGAAATTGGAAGAGCAAAATCGCAAGCTCACCATTGTACTTAATACCATAAGGGAGCAGATGGCACAGTTAGTGGAGAGCTTAGAGGAACACAACTGTATGCTCACTACTAAGCTTAATTTTGTGAAGGAGTAGTTGGCGCAGTTAACAAAACTAATGCACCAACAACATGTCCACAATGAAGGCCTCCACAATGACCATACGGGCAAAATAGTGGAACAAGAACTGAAGAGTGGGAGGATTACGCAACCTCCCTCATCCACATCATTCAAGAAGTTCCTTAGCAAGAAGGAGAGGCGAAGCATGAACGCCATCGACCCCACTACTCCTTCTTCCTCTTCACCATCAGTGGGGAAGTCACGCAGATAAGAGGGGAAATTTACTCCTATTCAACTTCCTATGGGAGTCTGCTGCCAAAGCTGTTAGAGGCCAGGCTCCTAGCACATATTCCTCCGAAAAGAAGACAAATCCACCTTACCCTGAGTAGTACAAGCATAACGAAAAATGCGATTACCACTCAAGCGCTCCAGGGCATTCCGTAGATAATTCCTTGAACCTGAAGTATAGGGTTCAAGAGTTATTGGATGTCGGGTGGATCACTTTTTATGCTCCCGCTCCTAACGTTGATGTCAAGCCTCCGTCGTAACCAGTATAGTGGGGTTGGATAAAGAAGGCCAACTGATTAGGGCTCCTCATGTTAGGATTAATTTTTAAAAGCTTCATGTGCATCTCTCGCGGCCCCTGCCTGTGGCAGCAAGATCTTTGATTAAAAGGGCTTTGTAAATATTTCTCTTTTATCAATACAATGAGGCATTTGCATAACATTCATATTCTTTTCATTCTGTTCTCTCTTAATATTCTTTCAAAATAATTGATAATAAAATCTAAGCCTAAACAAAACCGTAAATAAAAACAATCATGTCTGTGATGGATGGCTCTCTGTGGGATCCGAAAGCCGAAGGCGAATGGACTGAGTCAGACAGTGAGGAGGGGACCATTTCCCCGGACGTGTATAGGCTGCTAAAAAAGAGAAGCTCGATCTATATGGCCCTACTGGGAAGAAACCAAGGCTATTGATTTGGGGGGCAAGAAATGAATATCCATACCCAAATCAATGATTAATGTCAGGGAAGGGTTAGTACAACTATTAAGGGAGCATATGGATGCATGCGCATGGTCCGACCATGAAATGCCAAGACTTCAGAATTCAACATCATAACTCCTCTCCCTACTGTCACCGCCGTCAGAAGAGGCGGTCGGAGCGACGCGATGGTTTTTATATGACTCGCGTTTTCTTTGAAAGAAACGGTTCAACACCTTTAGGACGTCCGATAACCGGGCTAGACCTAAGGGCGAGGTTTTCAAATAGGTTCGAGGAGTCGCCATCAGTGTTTTAACCTTAAACACAGAAAAAGGTAAAAAAAGAAAAAGGCAGTGGTTTTTAGAAAAAACCAACTTTGGCCATTACAACCAGAGACCTCCTTAACCAGTTTCAACCTTAACAGAAATCGGAAAGCTCCCTCGAACCCTGGAATAATACTCAGGGTCACTCTCAAGTTCCAAAAGGCTCCCAAGAGAGTGGAGGAGTGCTAAGGTGTGAAAATTCTGAGGAATGAGGCCCCTATTTATAGGGATTCAGGCCTGGAAAAGGCGGACAGCCGTCTGGACAAAGCGGACGGCCGTCCAGGGCAAAAAGTGGCCATGGACGACCGTCCAAGCTAAGTGGACGGCCGTCCATGGCCTTAAAGTTGTCATGGACAGCCGTCTGCTTGTCATGGACGACCGTCTGCCTGCTCTGGACGGTCATCCGCCTGTTCCGGACGGCCATCTGCTGCTTCCGGCGGATTTCCCGTTTTTTAATGCCTCTAAAAACCCTTCCTATCTTAAATGGAACCTAGAACAATCTACTAGTGACTTGATAAAGTCTTAACCATCTTCGAAATGGGCGATCTTCGGCTTTATTAGGAGTCCGGGCAAGATTTGGGGTCTACAGCTGCCCCCCCTTTACCTGACCAATTGACCATGGGTTAACATACCATGAGGTCATTTGGCGGGTGAAGGAGTTAACCCTCTTGTGTGGTTGTCATCTGGATGCTCCTCTTGCTGTGGAGGCTGACCCTTCAGACGAGATGTAGAGACTTTCGGGATGCTCCTTTGATGCGGTAGCTGACCCCTCGGACGATATATTATGAGGCTTCAGGATTCTCCTTTGGTGCGGTAGTTGACCCTTTGGCTGACACGTAGAGACTTTCGGGATGCTCCTTCGATCCGATAGCTGACCCCTCGGACGATATGTTGTGAGGCTTCAGGATGCTCCTTCGGTGCGGTAGCTGACCCTTCGGCTGTGGTGGCGGCTTACTATTTCTGATCATGCGCCGGTTTTTCCTGGTGTGCAGGTCTTTGTCTTCAGGTCTTTACCTTTCCTGAAGAGGTGGTGGCGGCTTACTATTTCTGATCATGCGCCGACTCCATGGGGAGTGATTGTTCTTGACTTTTGTGTAGTCATCCGGTATGTCGGGGATTCTTTGCTTTTGGCTTTTTGTTTAGTCGTCCAACTTCTTGAATACTGGGGATTCTTGATGAATGCCTCTTAGGTAGGCAGGGATCCATTGAGGATTTGTTGATTCTGGTGACGCCTCTGGGTAGGCAGATATTTCATTGAGGTTCTGGTATTGCCTTTAAGTAGGCAGATGCTTCATCAGGAGTGAAGACTTTTGGCTGTAATGTTTTGCCTCTGAATAGGCTAATATTCCCTTTTGGGGATGTTGGCTCTTGATGATGCCTCTGAGGATATGACTATGAAGATTGCATTTGGGTGTAAATTCTTCTTTTTGGCGATCCACCAGAGATTTGGTTGACTCCTTGGGGATCAAATTTTGATAGCCCTTTGGGGGAATGGGGTCTCGGCTCCTTAATTGATATGGGTACGAGTTGGCTTCGTCACGCTCTTATTCTGCTGGGGAAATGGAATTCCTAATTTTTGTCTTTTTCTTCAATCGTCCGACTTGTTGGATGTCGGGGATTTTGATGATTGCCTTTTGGTATAGGCAAGAATCCGTTGGGGATTTATCGGCCTTTCCTGGCCTTTTCTTCTTGGGCATCCACTGGGGATGAAGGCTTTTCTTTTTGGTGATCCATCAGGGACTTGGCTGACTTCCTGGGGATCTGATTTTGGTGTTGATGTGAGCTGACCTGCCCTTGTGATGGGAACTTCTGATTCTTCTTTTGTTGAAAACTTGATGGTGTGGAGATCAGACTCTTTTGATTATTGATGATGATGGGCTCTTGAAGCCTTTATTCTCCATTGGGGAGTGTGGAGGAGACCTTGGGTGAGTGTGCTTGATGACTCAAGTGGGGGTGATGCTGAGCCGTGGGGAGTTATTTTTTGTTTGCCTCTAGGGGTAGGCAATGATTTGTTTGAAGATGACTAAGACTTTCCATCGACTTTCCATTGTTGATTATGCCCTTCCTTTATTGGGTAGAAGGATAGCGATTGGAGCCTTGACTTCTGAAAGCTCTTATTCCCTCTGAGTTATTTGATTACAACAACTCGCTCTTCTTTCTTGAGGGAGGGAGAGCAAAGTTTGGAGACCGTACTTATTTGTGTCTTCTTTTCCGGGTAGAAGGATGGTAGCTGGAGCTCTGGTTCTTGGAAGCTTTTATTTTGCTCTGAAGTTGTTGGCAACTTGCTTTGTTTTCTTGAGGGAGAGCATTATTTGGAGGCTTGTTTTGAGTGCTTCCTGTTTTCAAACACAAACATGGAGCTAGTCTCCTTACATGCATGAATGTTTTTTGTTTCTTGTTATTTATTTGCAAAAATTTTATTTTCGATTTTGATTTTGACAGAGTCGTTTTGTGCGACTATTTGTGGGTGGATGTCCTAAATGCAATCTATCATTTTATGAGATGCATCTTAGAAAAGTGACTAGTATTTTGTTGTTGTGCTTTCATGATTATGCTGAAGGACCCCTCTCTTTTATTCATTTTTTGGTTTAGCCCTATCTTTTCCCTAGACTGCCCTTTTGGGGTCTTCGATCTAGCGGGCTGCCTTAATTTTTGCCTAGGATATCCTAGCGGGCTTTTTCCTTTTTTGTGAATGCCCTAACTTTTGCCTAGACCGCCCTTGCGGATTTTTCGATCTAGCGGGCTACCCTAATTTTGCCTAAGAATCTCCTAACAGTTTTATGCAATTCTACAGTGTGTTTCTTCTTCAAAAGAAAGCAATTTGCCTCAAGAAAGAATTTCAAAGAACTTCACAAAAACTGGCACGAATCTTTCTTGAAAGAGTGCTAAAGTTTGCTTGCTTGATTGCTGAAGATTGATGTTCAATTGTTGTGTTTAAAATGTTCAAGCCAGACTGTTTTTATAGAAGATTTTCAAAATTGCTGGTTTAATTAATTTGTTAAAAATCTTTTAATCTGTTAAAAGTGTAGTTTTAATCTGTTAAAACTTCTTTTAATCCATTAAAGCGTTCTTGATTATTTAACAGATTTGTTTTAACTGATACGACAACGTTTGTATCAATTAAAACTCTTTACAAGAAAATCTTCTAATTTGATTTAATCGATTGTTTCGTGTTTCAATCGATTAATATAGTGCAAAACTTTATTGTAAAATTTTCCAAGTGATTTTAACTGATAAAAATAAGTTTTAATCGATTAAAACTTTGTGTAGAAATTTTCTAAGTTGTTTTAATCGATTGAAGCGTGTTTTAATCGATTGAAAAAGCTATGATCGGTCATAACTCAATTCTGATCGATCATATCTGATTCTGATTGGTCATAATTGCATTCTGATCGATCATCCTGAATGTTAAATGGATTTAATCGATTAAAACCAAGTTGTATTGATTAAAATACTGCAAAAACACTTCTCTTAACTTTTTAAGTGATTTTAATCGGTTATGTCGAAGCTTTATCAGTTAAAACACTGACAGAAGGTTTTCAAAACTTTCTTTAATGAAAATAACCGGTTATTTCGAAATTATATCAGTTAAAAACTTGTTTAAAAAAGCTTGTTAAAATACTTTGTTTTTAACTGCTTAAACAGTTTTAGAGGCATTTTGCAAAATCTTTTAAGTGAAGAAACCTCATGCAGCAGAAAAGATAAAAATGATTATACCTAAGCATAGCTGCGGACACACTAATCTCTCTATTCTTTTATCTAAGTGACTGTTGACCGCTACAAAGTTGACTTTGACTTTATCTTTGACTTCATCAAATCAACAGGATCTTTGTCAGAGTATTTCAATAAGATCTTCATCACTTTCAGTCTTCCCTTATTTGATGAAGACAAACACCACTTTGAAAAATAACTATGCAAAGGAAGTCACTTGATAAAACAGATTAGTGAGTAATAAAGAAATGAATTATTTTCCTATTTCTCCCCCTAAATTGTTGCTTCCTAAATAAAGAATTATTTTTGATCAAAAGTAAAGCAACTAAAGCAACTATTCTCCCCCTTTTGACTTCATAAAAAAAAATAGGGAACAGAGGAGAAAAAATGCAAATGTGTGTAATAAGTTTGAGATTTTGAAAATTGAGAAGAAAAAAATGAATACGATATCTTACTCATGTAATGATCAATCAAAGTTGATTCAAACTTATCTTCATTAACACGTTTGTAATGAATACAATTAACACGTGTAAAGATAAGGGAATCATGCTTTAGTAGCATGTTACAAGAACAACCATTAACTAAAGCCTTTAATTTTTCTTTCCAGAATAAAAATCGATTAAAAACAGAACAAAATCGATTAAAAAGTTCTTGTTTAATGATTTTAATCGATTGAAATAAAGGTTTAATCGATTAAAACAGTGAAGGACTTCGAAAGTATGAAACATAAGTGCATTTAATCGATTAATTCGACATTTAATTGATTAAAATAGTAAAGAAAAATGCTGTATAAATTCTTTTAATCGATTTAAAGTTTGTTTGTATCGATTAAAACGGCCAGTTTTGAAATCTTAGTAATGTTTGATGTATTTGTCATGCCTAATCCAGTGCAAATTTTGTAAAACCGATCATTTAGAAAAGTGTTTTACAATAATATCAACTACATCGATTAACTTTTAATCAATAGATCCATCAAAATCCGAATAGAATCTTATTTAGCTAATTCAACTGATGTAAACTAGTTTTAGTTGATTAAATCCATTTTGTATCAACTAAAAATATCAGGGATCTATTTAAAATTCTATCTAGGTTTTCCTAATTCGACTTAAAACCTACATTATATTAATCACAGCTAAAAATATTGTTTCTAGTTAATAACCAGTTAATATTACAGTCCATAAAAGAGAATTTAGAAGCAAAAGAAATATGACGTAAAGAGAAAAAAAATAAGAATGGACCCTTGTTGTCCAAGGACTCAATCATCCTAGTTTCCTTGATTAAGCTGCATGTCTTCCAACTTGGTGTAAATGTCAGCAATCTGATGTCCAAGATTGGTGAACTGATTATTGGTCTGTTGAAAATGTTGATAGGTCATCTGCATGTGCTTTCTCTGGTTTTCCTGTAAGGTGGCCATTTGAGAAAGCATTGTCCTTTCAAATTGAGACAGAGGAGTCCCACGGTCAGGCTGCTCCATGTAGGGGATGATCTCCATATTTTCATATGAAGCTTGACCACTAGTAGATTCTGGAGCCTCTACAGTAGCTGGAGAGGAAAGAATTTGACCTTGCTCATCTTCTTCATCATTGTCTTCCTCACCCTCAGACATACCAGCATCCACCTTAGAAATCCATTCATCATCAATTTTAATAAACCCCATTTTTCGTAGGGTTGAGTCATCAATCTCATTTGATGCTCTCGGAGTTTCTACATACTCCCCTTCTAAATCCACTGCAAAATGTCTAAAAAATTTATTGATCAACAAAGCATAAGGTAATTTGTAATCAGCAAGCCTCTTGGC
This sequence comes from Sphenostylis stenocarpa, assembly GCA_963425845.1. Lineage (NCBI taxonomy): Eukaryota > Viridiplantae > Streptophyta > Magnoliopsida > Fabales > Fabaceae > Sphenostylis > Sphenostylis stenocarpa. The sequence goes on from OY731403.1 coordinate 53,436,496, forward strand.
TTTTACCATGTGGTCTTTAATAACATAGACCCAGTTAACCCGAATCCTATTTTTAATGCAGTACATGAGAGCCAAATCACCCTCATTGAGTATAGCATGATTACTCCCCCTTGGAGTAAGCATCCATGCAATAATGAAGGCAAGAATTCTTGAGTCAAGCCTCATCTTCCCAGCATTGAAAATTCTAGCCGAATCATTTTGGTCTTTGAGACAGATGCGAAAAAATTGAGTTTTATTAAACTTTGGTAATTCAGACAATATTACCTCTAGAGATTTTTACCCCAACATCTTTGAGGCCAAGCAACTTCATCCCAAATGTCGGAGTAATGACCAAATTGACTCCTTTTACCCGAGACCTTAAGGTGGAACCACCGACGATGAGATTTCCATAGAAAACTCTTACCGAGATCTGGTTGAATATTGCCAGTATATTCCGAAAATTCTTCAGCTTTTGATTCTTTAGTTTCCTTCTTAATGAAGTGAATCCTTCTTCATCCAGCCACGCAAACCTTATGAATTTGAGGATTACAAGCTGCTTTTGACTAAAATTAGTGATGAAGTTATTCATCTTATCTCTATCACCACTGAACCAATTTTCAAGGTGGCCTCCCTGATTTCCAACAGAGGAAGACTCTCCTTTTTGCTTCCTTCTTGATTTTGATCTTCTGAGCATCTTGTTGTATAGTTTTAGAGCGGGATTTTGAAACGTGAGTACAAGAAGAAAGAAAGAAGAAATTTGAACTAGAGACTGAAGAATTAGAATAATGGTCTTCAAGTGAGCAAGAAGAGTCACGGATGTCAAATTTTGTGAATTGTAGTCCAATTCGTTAGAACCTGCAAAATCAGCTTTAATTGCATATGTCCCCTTGACTGAGAACACGGGCACAAATTCTTGTACAATGGGTGTATCAGCTAAACTGTTCTTGGGAAGATGTTTGACTTGGTCAAATAATATTTAAAAGTATTATGCAGATTTTGATTACCATATAAACTTGGGATTTTAACTTTGATTTGCTTACCAATTTTCAATTGGATGTTTTAAAACTAATTTTCAGAAACAAATTAATCGATTAACCAAATAATTAACCTATTAATTTGATCTTTAATACTAGATTTGAAAATGCTACAGTGAAATAATCGATTAATTCATAAAGGAATCGATTAGTCTTGTACAAAATGAAATTAATAAAATGATAACAAAATTTAAATCAATTAAAACGAAAAGGAATCGATTAATTTTGACATCTTAGTGTTTTTAGTTGATATAAATTCTTTTTAATCGATTAAAACAGCTAGACTCAAATCCTGAGAACATTTTAATCGATTAATTCGTATTTCAATCGATTAAAACGGTACAGACACATTTTCTGATATCCTCTGTAAGTTATTTTAATCGATTAATACTGTTTTATATCAATTAAAACAATTAGTTTATGAAAGCAGAACCTGATTTGCTGTTTTTTGAATACCAAGGGACTCCCAGATTTTGTTCCTGCAAAACAAATTTAACATGTTTCTGGTACCCTTTATAATTACTGGGTCCAATTAGGTTATTTGAAATGACTTTAACTTTGGAATCCATTTCATTCTACCTTTAGGAATAGCATACTTTTTAATTCTACAGTATTTTACTGAATGACCTCTTTTCATGTAGTAAAAACATTTAATCACAGAGTATGATTTCCTATTTACATTTGTTTTTCTGACTTTCATCCTAGAATTAAATCCTATGCCAGATTTGTCAAAAATTAGTTTTTGTGACCCAAGTAAAACGTCAAGATTAGCTTGACCTTGTGTAAACCTTGAAACGGTTTGTGATAAAAAATCAATTTTCTTTTGTAATTCTGAACAATTATTACAGGGTTTATTACATGCACAATCAGAATTATCATGAATTAATTTTAAGAAATCACAATCAGTTTCATCTTCAAGAATTCTCTTTTCAAGAGAGTCTACTTTATTTACTAGCCAATTATTCAATCCTTTTAGCCTATCATTTTCTTTTTGTAGTTTCTTAGCCTCTTCATGCATTTCATTAAATGCTTCTTGTAATGAATTATAATTCACTAAATTTGAAGAAGAATTAGAACTTACACTACTGGATTGAAGGTTTTGATTTGCCATTAGACACAGGTTGGCTTCTTCAATGTCGGAATTGTCTCGTTGAAGAAGTGTCATTATCATCCCATGCTACGTAGGCTCTTCTTTTGACTTTCTCTTCTTTCTTGTCATTATATTTGTTCTTTTCACGGGCACTCCATTCTTACATGGCCCCGCTTACCACAGACCATAACATTTAAAGTTAGAAGAATCAGTTTTTTCTCATACCTTTTATGTTTTTCCTTGTCTTGAATCTTTTTCTTGAGAAACTTGTTGAATTTTCTCGACGAGCGATCCAAGATTCTCACTTTCCTCCTCAGATTCTTGATTTCTTTCTTCAACTTTGAGTGCTATACTTCGCTTTTCTTCTCGGAGACTTCTTGTTCATTAAATCTGTTAATTTCCATTTCATGTTCTCCGAGTTTGCCAAACAGAGAAGTTGTTGTCATGACGGACAAATCCTTTGACTCCGAAATTGCTTGTGACCTTTGGCTGCCATGACTCGTCAAGGCATTTCAAGACTTTAATATTTAATTCTTCTTTATCAAAGGTTTTACCTAGGCCCATTAGATGATTAATGATGTGAGTGAATCGCTTTTGCACGTCTCGCAATGCTTTCACCAGTTTGCATTTTGAACAACTCATATTCTCTTATGAGAGTATGCTTTACGGCTCTCTTTACATCTGCTTGTCCCTTCATGAGTAACCTCAAGAACATCCCACATCTCCTTGGCAGATTTGCATTGGGAGACCCCGAAAAACTCATCCATGTTAAGTGCGAAGTAATTATATTTTTAGCGAGTGCAATCATTTTGAACTTTTTCTTTTCCTCATCATTTAAACTCGGACCATTCTTTTTCCGTAATTAAAGGGCCATTAGCAATTACATCCCAAACATTTCTATCAATAGACTCAATAAAGATCTTCATCCTAATTTTCCAAAAAGGATAATCTATTCCACAAAATAGTGGAGGTCTCGTTAATAGAAGCTCCTCGGAAAACTGTAATCTGTTTTTAGCCATGGATCAAAGAACTTGAATAACTTTCAAGCACCTCGCTCTGATACCAATTGTTAGCAAAGTAGTTTTAGATCAAGAGGGGGGGTGAATTGATCTTTGAAAGTTTTTCGCAAATAACAGATTATCTATTTGTAAAAATAAGATTTCAGATCTGTTCTTGAATCACAAAGCAAGCAATCAAAAATAAACACAGCAACAGAATTAAAAGAGGAGAAAGGTTTAGAAAGATATCACCGGTGTTTATACTTGGTTCACCCAATACCAGGGCTACGTCCGGTCTCCAGCCAAATTCCAGCTGGGTTCCACTAGATCAAATGTTTCTACGATTACAATCTTACACTTAATCTACCACAAGAACCACAATTCCAGTTCCCGCACCTAACCTTTCACCAAGAACCAAATTCCAGTTCTTGACAACCTCTACAACCAAATTCCAGCTGCAGAGAAATCGAGTGCCCACAATTCCGGGCACCAAACAATACAAAAAGAATGTAAAGAATTGAAAAGAAGAAACTAGAATGCTCAAACCAGTTTTATGCAATTCTGCAGTGTGTTTCTTCTTCAAAAGAAAGCAATTTGCCTCAAGAAAGAATTTCAAAGAACTTCACAAAAACTGGCACGAATCTTTCTTGAAAGAGTGCTAAAGTTTGCTTGCTTGATTGCTCGAAGATTGATGTTCAATTGTTGTGTTTAAAATGTTCAAGCCAAACTGTTTTTATAGAAGATTTTCAAAATTGCTGGTTTAATTAATTTGTTAAAAAATCTTTTAATCTGTTAAAAGTGTAGTTTTAATCTGTTAAAACTTCTTTTAATCCATTAAAGCGTTCTTGATTATTTAACAGATTTGTTTTAACTGATACGACAACGTTTGTATCAATTAAAACTCTTTACAAGAAAATCTTCTAATTTGATTTAATCGATTGTTTCGTGTTTCAATCGATTAATATAGTGCAAAACTTTATTGTAAAATTTTCCAAGTGATTTTAACTGATAAAAATAAGTTTTAATCGATTAAAACTTTGTGTAGAAATTTTCTAAGTTGTTTTAATCGATTGAAGCGTGTTTTAATCGATTGAAAAAGCTCTGATCGGTCATAACTCAATTCTGATCGATCATATCTGATTCTGATCGGTCATAACTCAATTCTGATCGATCATATCTGATTCTGATTGGTCATAATTGCATTCTGATCGATCATCCTGAATGTTAAATGGATTTAATCGATTAAAACCAAGTTGTATTGATTAAAATACTGCAAAAACACTTCTCTTAACTTTTTAAGTGATTTTAATCGGTTATGTCGAAGCTTTATCAGTTAAAACACTGACAGAAGGTTTTCAAAACTTTCTTTAATGAAAACAACCGGTTATTTTGAAATTATATCAGTTAAAAACTTGTTTAAAAAAGCTTTTGTTAAAATACTTTGTTTTTAACTGCTTAAACAGTTTTAGAGGCATTTTGCAAAATCTTTTAAGTGAAGAAACATCATGCAGCAAAAAAGATAAAATTGATTATACCTAAGCATAGCTGCGGACACACTAATCTCTCTATTCTTTTATCTAAGTGACTGTTGACCGCTACAAAGTTGACTTTGACTTTATCTTTGACTTCATCAAATCAACAAGATCTTTGTCAGAGTATTTCAATAAGATCTTCATCACTTTCAAAAGGACCCTATGCATGTATGCAATGTTTGTGACATGCATCCTATAATACTATTTCAATTAATTTTTCAAAAGGATTAACCAATGTGCTTTTACTTCTGATGAGTTTCTGACGTTATGTGCTTTGTCGACATGATAGGCTGTACCAATTTTGCCGTCTTGATTTTTTCATGACCGAAGAATGATTGTGTTAATTGTAGAGCGACTTGCCATGTCAGTGCGCCCCTCCCTTTCTTTGAGGATGTCAATCCTCCTATTGATTACTATCTCCACATTTCCCTACTACTTACTAGAATGTCGCAGTGGTAAGGGTCAAGAGAAGAGAAGGAAGAGGATATTTAATTCAAAGGCTTGTGTTTTAGAATTGTTTTATTTTGACGAAAAAAATGGTTTTTGTAAGCACGGCTAGCCAAGGTTGGTTAGAGTGTTTAGGCTAGTTTAGACAAACATTTTGTTCATGGCGTCTTATTCTATGGTGCTTGCTATGACTGGTTGACTTCCCTAGTCCGTCCTTTGGATTTTCAGTCTAGGATGTTGTGCTATGTCCTAACTTTTGTCTTGGTTTCTTCTTTTTTGTTTTAGGAAACCTAGCGGACTTTATTTTGTAACCCTAACTTTTGCCTAGGCTACCCTTTATGGTTGTTCGGGTTTCCTAGCGGGTTTACCCTAACTTTTGCGTAGCCCCCTTTGGTGGGTTTCCTACCGGGTATCTTGCCCTTTCTTTTTGGCCTTTGGCTTCAATGGGCTTCTTTTGATTTTTCTTTTTGCACAACATTGGCGAAACATGACTTTATTTTGTACTTATGACGAGGTAAAACTTTATTTTGTGCTTCTAGTCAATCAGTGGTGATGGATTTGACTTTTATTTTGGTCAATGGCGCATTTTGATTACTTTGACACACTTTTGAAAACGTTTGCTTAACACATGGTTATTAATGAGGTTTAGACATTAATAGCAAGAAGAGAAGTAGATAGTAAGAATGACATTCTTTGTAATTAATAGGGAAATGTGTGCCCTACAATGCTCGGGGGTCGGGCTAGCCCCGGGGAGTAATCTCTAATAGTCATTGAATTTACAACCCCTTAAGATTGGAAGGAGAACACCTAATGGCTAAAGTTTCTCTTGACGCTTGAACCCCTCTGTTTGGGAAAATCTGATTCAAGGTGCGGAGGGGAGACTTCCCTTTTCTCCGTGCAGCTTGATCCTTTGTAGGGTAAAGCTTCAAAGGATTGTCTTTAAAATCTGGTGGCTCCCTTATTCCTTGAGAGTTTCTAATGAGCCCTTGGTTTGGGCGGTATCCATATTTCTTCATTATGTGGGTCACCTTCATACTGTTGGGGAAGTCTTTTCATATTGGCAAAAGATATTTCAGTCGCATCCATTCAAGGTAGGGCAAACGACTTGCTGATCCGAATGTCGTTTTTAGCTCGAACCGTGACCAGCTTGTCGCCTACCGTGAGTTTGTCTCTTTGGCGGAGCATTGAGAGAACTGCCTTAGCGTCGTGAATCCAAAGTCCACTCAACTTCCTCTTTGGATTATGTCTTTCTTTGGTCTTTTTATTTTTTCCTTTATTCGTGAGAGGCTCATCTTACAGCTCCTTGGGGGAATAGATTCTTCCACTTTTAGTCGTGCCTCCCAATACCAGCTATGTTGGCGATATCCTCATTAATGGGTGGTGTTTTTGCGTATCTCCATGGTGCAGCCTTATTCAAGGCGTGAACAAATGTAGCAGCATCCTTGCCCCCTCCTCCTTGTTAACTTGGATACCCAACGATTGAGTCTTATTATCCTCCTTAGGCGGATCAACCGTTGGAGAGAACTTGTCGACGAAAGGTTTGCTATTCATCTTACTTCGATTCGTGGAAAGCGCATCGACTAATCATTTCTTTTTATTATCTTATTATTATTAAAGTGAGAATGAATGCAATGCAATAGATGGTTGAAGAGATGATAATTTCATCTAGACCGTGTACATTCCTCAATGCAATGTTTCGAAGTAATTTTTTTTTTTTTTTTAAAAAGCGGAAATCCTAAAGGAAACCATAGGCGGGTTAAAATTTTTGAATTCTCGTGCATGGCATGTGAATGCCCTAACCTCTTTTCATGGTATTGAGGAATGTTCACTTTCTTCAACTTTCTATTATTGGATGCATGTTATGAGGGTGAAGTTTGGTGGATGCATGTATGCAAATATTTGTTTTTTTCTAAACATTATCATGTTTTATTTTCTAATATGATGTATGATAGTATTTGGGATTTTGTGTTTTTTGTATGCAGATGAGGGCATGAAAAATACCAGCCGCTTTCTAGAATGCACATGAATTAGGGTTTTTATTAAAAATGAATGATTGGTGTGAGATAGATATGCCTTAAGACAATGACTTTGACATCATCCTTAAAGTTTACGCTTTGCGGAGTGTCATACCCACTTTGGCAGAATGGTTCTTTCCTCATAAAGGTCATCATATGCCTTAACACACTTATCTCTTCCTTATGGAAGATTACAAGCACAATTGGGCCTCTTTCGCCTTTGTCTTAGGGATATCTAATGCCCCCTAGAATGAATGTATCTATGCATGCACCAGTACAAAAGGGTAGCAGATGTTCAAAGTGGCATAACTTTTGACTGGGATGTCCGATTTGGACGCACAATATATCAAAATGAAGAGAAAAGGGTGAAGAACAAGGTTGCAAATACTCGAAGGGGATTTGACCCAGTAATTTTCCCAAAAAACGCTTCTAAGACCCACTTTTCAGGTGTTTATTAAAATGATGCGTATGCAGACTCTCCTTATGCATTTATTTTCTCTTTTGGTTTTTCCACTTATGACATGATGCGATATGAATGAGACGACTTTGTCAAAATTCTTTTTATAAATGTTTTGATTTTGTTATTATTATTATTATTATTTTTTTTAGCCTTTTATCTCTTCCGTCTGACTGCGTGACTACTTAGCTTACAAAGAACTCGAAACCAGACTACCTAAAAGGCAGACTGTCCGAGATAAAAGTGGTTTATTGCAAAAGAATGGTTTTAACGTCCCTTATCTCTTCTGTCGGACTGCGTGACTACTTAGCTTACAAAGAACCTGAAACCAGGCTAGCTAAAAGGAAGGCTGTCCGAGAAAAGGGTGTTTATTGTGAAAATATTTATGAGTTTTTGTTTTATATATTTTTTATTATTTTTTTTTGTTGTTGTAAGATTATGCTATGCAACAAACAAATACAACAAACGAATGTACAAACAATTCACTCATCCGCGAGCAGAGTGACGTTTAATTACGAGGTAGGGGTTTCCTACAAAAAAGTGCATCGGCAAGGGTAGGTTCTAACTGTTCTCACCAAGGCCAGGCCCCCAAGGTGCCCCCATTATAGGGACCCTTCAATCTCCCAGTCTTCGAACCGTGCACGGATGTCCGTGTCGACGTTCTTAAACCGAGAAAAAGAAAGTTATCACCTTGAGTGGTGGTTTCTGACAACGACCTACTAGCACTATGGCACATACCACGGTCGGCCGTACCTGCCACCCACTCCCTATGTGTATTCTCTCTTGCCCCCGGGTATAAAAGGACTGTAGTGTGCAAGGGTTGTGTACAATTTTATTTCAGACAATTGCAGAAAATAAGCATACAACAATTATTAACGCCAAACAGTAAAGCATGTTATAAAAGCAAAAAAGGGTAAAAGCATAATTTCTAGTTTTTATTTCCTAAACTAGTCCATCACGAAATGAGATCAACTCTCTAGCTTCCCCAGTGGAGTCGCCATCTGTCGCCGCCGTCAGAAGAGGCGGTCGGAGCGACGCGATGGTTTTTATATGACTCGCGTTTTCTTTGAAAGAAACGGTTCAACGCCTTTAGGCCGTCCGATAACCAGGCTAGACCTAAAGGCAAGGTTTTCGTATAGGTTCGAGGAGTCGCCATCAGTGTTTTAACCTTAAACATTGAAAAAGGTAAAAAAGGAAAAGGCAGTGGTTTTAGAAAAAACCAACTTTGGCCATTACAACCAGAGTCGGGTAAGGGAGTTAGTTACGTGTGAGGAAGGTGTTAGCACCCCCACAACGCCCCTTTCGGGTTCCCTATGACGGACTAACTTAGAAAATAAACACTTAAAGAAATTACATTTTTACCCTATTATTTGATCTACTTGCAGAATTTAAATATCTACATGACTCTATTATCTAATGCACACAAAGAAAGCGATAAAGAAAGCAGTAAAAAAGACAGAGAATAGAGAAGGAACCTCCGAAGCGAGCTTTATATTAACTCTTCTAAAATGTGAGGACGCTTTTTGGCAGTCCCTGCACTCTACAAGCACGCTCCTCCCGCAAAATAAAGACAAATCACTCTACCGAGGGCCGGATGCCTCAAAAAGAGACTTCCTTAACCGATTTCAACCTTAACGGAAATCGGAAAGCTCCCTCGAACCCCGGAATAATGCTCAGGGTCACTCTCAAGTGCCAAAAAGCTTCCAAGAGAGTGGAGGAGTGGAAAAGGTGTCAAAATTCGGAGGAATGAGGCCCCTATTTATAGGGATTCGGGCCTGGAAAAGGTGGACGGTCGTCTGGACAAAGCGGACGGCCGTCCAGGGCAAAAAGTGGCCATGGACGACCGTCCATGTAGTGTGGACGGCCGTCCAAGCTAAGTGGACGGCCGTCCATGCACTAGTGGAAAAATAGCTTTCTATGACAGGTTTTTATCACGGTCGTAATCCACCCGTCATAGTATGTGGCGCGGTGGCAATTTTGTAATAAAATCATAAACTTTCTATGTCGGGTAAGTTTTAACCGACATAGTAAGTGGAAAGGTCACTTTCTATGTCGGGTAAAATTTAACCGACATAGAAAGTTCACTTTCTACGTCGGTTAAAATTTACCCGACATAGAAAGTTAACTTTCTATGTCGGGTAACATTTAACCGACATAGAAAGTTAACTTTCTATGTCGGGTAACATTTACCGGACGTAGAAAGTGAACTTTCTATGTCGGGTAAATTTTAACCGACGTAGAAAGTGTCTTTGATGACGGGTGTTAGGGCAACCGACATAGTATCTTCTGCTCCTCCCGCACTCCATTTCATTTCATCACTTCCCCCCATAGCGAGCTCCCCGTACGTTTCTCCCTACGCTCCATTTCCTTTCATCAGCTCACCCATACCGCAGCTCCCCGTTCGCTTGTATACGTTTCTCCGCACCCACATTTGCTCGTCACGCCACCCGCCAACGCTTCGTGCCGCCTGCCGCTACCGGTGCCCGTCGCCCGGGATACGTTTCTCCCCACCCAGCTCCGCACGTCACGCCACCTGCCACCTCTCGTAGGTCTTCAAGAGGTAATATTTCGTGCTTGCTTTAGCCAATGTAGGTTTACGTATTGAATCTAGTAAGTAATAATGCTCGTCAAGAGAGGGAAACATCACGGGTGCCTTTAGCTAATTTAGAGATGTATTGTAAGTAGTTTAGTCATTTGAATGTGTTTCGTAGTCATTTGAACATTAGTCATTTGAACATTAAATATGCCAAACTTGAGTGTTAATGTAGAAATAGATGATGTGCATGCCATCCGTTATGACCATATGGAAGGATTTTGGGAGAATGCTCCAACTTGATAATGTATGAAATTTTTTTAATGTATTATTTTTTAATGTATGCACTTTTTTGTTTATCTTCGAGTCATATTGTCTAAACTAATAACTATTATTTTTTTCTTTGAACACGGATATGGCAGATTCATCCGGTACCCCTCCTCCTACACAGTCCCCCCCCTCCTACACAAGGTGGTGATCAGAGTCAGCCGTCTACCAGGAAAAAGGGTAGGCGTGCTACACGGTTGAGGGAGTGAAAGAATTAATGGTTGAGTTCAAGAGGGGGGGTGAATTGAACTTTAAAACTTTTTCGCAAAACTTACTTTCTTTTGGAAGAATGAGTTATCTTTATTCAATCTTTGCAAAGGTAATTTGGTTTAAACATAGCAAGTTTATAGACAGAAAATAAAAGAGATGAAAGAAGAAATTTAACACACAAATTTATACTCGGTTCACTCTAATCCAGAGCTACATCCAGTTCTTGACAAA
>OY731403.1:53447448-53556921 GCA_963425845.1 Sphenostylis stenocarpa
AATGAAGAAACCTCATGCAGCGAGAGATAAAAATGATTATACCTAAGCAGAGATGCGGACTCACTAATCCTACTACCCTTATATCTAAGTGACCTTTGACTACCACAAAGTAGCCTTTGACTTCATCAAATTAACAAGATCTTTGCCAAAGTAAATCAATAAGATCTTCATCACTTTCACTTCTGAAAATCAAGAGCTCCAACTACCATCCTTCTACCTAGAAAAGAAGGCACAAGAAAGTAATAAGTCTCCAAACATTGCTCTCCCTCAAGAAAGAAGAGCAAGTTGTCATAAGAAGCTTCCAGAAGCCAAAGCTCCAATCATCACCCAATAAAAGAGGGCACAATCATCAGACATCATAAAAGAAAAGTCGACAAAAAGGCTAAGTCATCCCCAAGAGGATCCCTTCCTACTCCGAAGGCAAAACAAAAACACTCCTCACGGCTCAGCATTACCACTACATGAGTCATCGAGCACACTCACCCAAAGTCTCCTCCACACTCCCTAATGGAGAATAAAGGCTTCAAGAGCCCATCATCATCAACAGTCAAAAGAGTCCAATCTCGATACCAATAAGGGCTCAACAAAAAAAGGAAAAAAGAAGAAAACTCTTGCATCCCCAAAGGATGTCCAAAAGAAAAGGCAACAACAGAGAAGGCCGAATAAAAATCCTCAAGTGGATCTCCTAAAATGTCTACAAAAAAGAATCAGAAATTCCCATTCTCCAGTGGAATAAGAGTTTCACAAGTTTAGCTCACATCAACATCAATCAAGGAGCCAAGACTCCATCCCTAGAAAAGAAAAATCAGATCCCCAAGGAGTCAACTAATTCCCTGGTGGATCACCAAAGAATGAAAAATTCATCCCTAATGGACCTCCCAAAAAGAAGGAAAAAAGCCAGCGTAATAAAAAGAGACTAAAAATTAAAAAGGCTTACGCATTATCCCGAAAAAGCCAAATTTCAAATCGCGAAAAAAAAGAGATAAATCGTGAAAAAAGGCGAAATCAAATGAAAATCCTTGCTCCCTAAGTGGGTCACCTCAGAAAAAGAAAAAATCAAAAAGAAGGAATTGGAAATTCCATTCCTTCAACAGAATAAGAGCACCACAAAAGCCAGCTCGCACCCACATGAATTAAGGAGCCAAGATTCCATTCCCCCAAAGGGGCTACCAAAATCTGACCCCCGGGAAGTCAACCAATTCCTCGGTGGATCAATCAAAAAGAAAGATCATCCCCAGTGAGCCTACTGCAAAGGAAAAACTTCAGATTCATACTCAGAATGTCATTTTCCTACACATAGGCAAGACCTGGCAAGAAAGAGCCAGCATCCCCATAGGGGAATATCAGCCTAGTCAGAGGCAAAACAAATGCAGCCAAAAGTCTTCACTTCCGATGAAGCATCTGCCTACTCAGAGGCATTACTAGAAACTCAATGGAGTATCTGCCTACTCAGAGGCACCATCAAAATCAACAAATTTTCAATGGATATCCGCCTACGCAAGAGGTGTCACCAAGATCAGCAAATCCCTAGAGGATTTCTGCCTACCTAAGAGGTACTCATCAAAAATCCCTGACAACCAGTAAAGTCGGATGACCACTACCAAAGGATCAAAAACAAAGAATCCCCAGCAAACAACAAGCTGGATGGCTATCAGGAAAAGCCAAAAAACAAAGAATCCACAACACACTGGAAGACTTTACCAGAAAGGTCCAAAAACATTTACCAAAATAGAAATCACTCCCCATGGAGTTGGCGCATGAGCTAGAGCAGTAAGCCACCACCACAGCCAAAGGGTCAGCTACCGCAAGAAGGAGCATCCAGTGGCACAACACCAGATGGGGGTGTATACTCATCAGGCCTTACAAAATGGGGCTTACTAGACGGGGGTTCATACTCGTCAGACACCAGATGGGGATGTATACTCATCAGGCCTTACAAAAGGGGGCTTACCAGACGAGGGTTCATACTTGTCAAACTAGATGGGGGTTCATACTCATCAGCCGAAGGGATCAGCTACCGTCAGAAGGAGCATCTTGAAGGCGCACAACGTACCTTTTCCCTAGAAGATCCACCGCTGCAAAGTCGGGACGTCTGAAGGGAAATCGGGCGAGAGGGTCAACTCCTTTACCCTCCAGTCGATCTTCTTGGCACAACTAGCCAATAGTCGACTAGTCGGGTAAAGGGAGGGCAGCTGTAGACCCCTAATCTTGCCTGGCCTCAAAATAAGAGCAGAAGACCTCCTATTCGAAGATGGATAAAGCCTAAAAAGCCACTAGGAGAGACTATTAGGCCCCATATTAGAGTAGGAAGGCTTTTCTGTACAAAAAATAAAATAAAATAAAAAAATAATTCTGGCAAGAAGGCCTTCCCAAATGGTGAGGGCGAGAAGGCCTTCCCAAATATCAAGGGTGAGAAGGCCTTCCTGAATGGCGAGAAGGCCTTCCCGAAATCACAGATGGCCAACCCGACCTAGCACTTTTTCCTATAAATAGGAGCCTCATTCCACCCATTTTCACACACACCATTCACTCCTACCACTCTCTAGGAAGCCTTTTGGCACTTCAGAGTGACTCTGAGTATTTTTCTAGAGTTCGAGTGAGCCTTCCGATTTCCGTTAAGGTAGAAATCGGTTAAGGATGTCCTCTTTTTTTGAGACATCCGGCCCTCGGTAGGGTGACACCTTTATTTTTTGATCGAGAGAGGAGTGTCTCTATAGAGTGCAGGGACTGCCAAAAAGCATCCTCAAGTTCAACATTTATAAAAGCTCGCTTTGGAGGTTCTCCTTCATATCTTTTCTCTTTTATTGCTTTCTTTTACTGTTTTCCTTGTATGCATTAGATATTAGGATCATGTAGATAACTATTTAAATTCTGTAATAAATAAATAGGGTAGAAGCATAATTTTATTGTCTTTATTTTAAGAATAATCCATCATAGGGAACCTGAAAGGGGCGTTGTGGGGGTGCTAATACCTTCCCCACACGTAACTAACTCCCTTACCCGACTCTGGTTATAATGGCCAAAGTTGGTTTTTCGAAAACCATTGCCTTCTATTTTCCTTTTCTGATGTTTCCAGTAAAAACATCGATGGCGACTCCATAAGAACCCTTCAAAGTTAGTTCTTGGGTTAGCCTGGTTATCGGACAATCCAAGAACACTTTTTCGAAAACCTCGCCCCTAGGTTCAGCCCGGTTATCGGACAACCTAAAGGCGTTGTAACCACACCCATAAAAACGCGAAAATTGGAAAGTCAGAACCATCGCGTCGCTCCGACCGTCTCTTTTTTACGGTGGCGACACTCGTGCTGCAGCATCTAATAGCATCTTTGTATCAGGTCGCAGGCCAGTATAGAAAATATTCAATTGAGCAATGTCTTCAAATCCATGATTTGGGCATCTTCTCAACAGTGATTTAAATTTCTCCCATGCTTCATAAAAAGATTCATCTACTCCTTGTCTGAAAGAAGTTATGTCAGATTTTGCTTTGATGTAGCGGGATGGTGGGAAAAATCTGTTTAGAAACTTCTCTTCTACACTACTCCAATTAGTCAAAATCTAATTGGGATGTGCCTTCAACCACTCCTTTGCTCTACCTGCCAAAGAAAAAGGAAATAATCTCAAATATGCAGATTCAAGATTTGCTGCTTTAAATCCCATGGTACTAATCAACTCATAAAAAGTAGAAAAATGAATATAAGGGTCTTCATGATCCAATCCAGTGAATTAATGAGCACTAATCAGGATTAAGAAAGTTGGATTTATCTGCAATGTTTGATCGTCCGGTATGGCAATGCTGGAAAAGTGTCTTGGACCTTGCTGCATAGCATAGTTTCTAAGAGTTCTTCTAAGTGGATTTGAATCTGGATTTTGAGTTGGATTTATATTTGGATTTGGATTCAGATTCAGATTTGCTCCGTCTTCTGCCATATCTTCTATAATTGGGTCTGGTAAATCAAGTGCGGAAGAAGAATTAGCAGATTCTCTTGTGGCTTGTTCTTGAGTTTCCCTTCTTCTTCTACCCCGGTTCCTTCGAGTTGTTTTTTCAATATCTATATTAAATTCTAACTGCTCTCGAAGATACTTGTCCTCTTAAACGCATAAATCAAAAGAGTAACTCAAGCAAAGATTAACATAAGACAATAATTAACCAAAATAAAACTGAAAAATAAAATAAAACAGAAATAAAAATAAAATACTTAATAAGCTAAACAAAGAATTCTCAAAAAACACCGTTCCCCGGAAATGGCGCCAGAAATACTTGTTGAATTATTGGCAAGCGTACCAAAATTATCAATTGTAGTATAGTATTTCGATTAAATAAAAGCCGATCCCACGAGGAACGATTTCAATGGAAATTCCCAATTTTGCTTACTAAGTGGATTAAAACAGATTGGGTTTTGCAATAAGAGTTGAATTGAAATTAAATGACAAAGAACTGTAAATTGTTGAGAAAATATCAATTAAAGACACTTAGGATTGACTTCCTTCCTTATCCCTCTTTTGTAATGACTATGTCAATTAAGAATGTTAATTAACCTAACAATGTTGATGCCACCTACTCAAATCATCTATGTTGATTCCTCACACATGAAATTTATAAGAAAACCTAATAAATGTTGATTCCTCACACAATTAAGAGATTTTTCAGCATTAGGTTTAGGGCGTTAAGCAATTGATACATTCATTCCATTCCTGGCAATTAACATAACAAATATTCTTACCGTGATCTAGGGTTCAAGATATATTTTCCAATCATACCCCAAATATCAAGAATAAATCATTCCAAAGCACAAAGGATAAGAATAAAAACATCAAAACATAGATTAATATCTCAAAATATCACCATGATACAAAAGAGTTCAAAGGAAGTGCACCCAATCCCAAGAGAATGAAGTTAGTCACTCATGTTGGCCATTACAATGCTCCAAATGTGGAAGAAGTGAAGAATTGATGAAGATTGGACGAAACCCTAGCAGTAGTCGCGCCTCTTCTTCCCCAAAACTGCTTCCTTTCTCAAAACACATATTATCTTTTTATAAGAGAATTTGGGTCGGGTCTCACATCATCATTCGCTTAAGCCTTCTTCTTTCTTTCAATTTTTCTTCAATTACTTCACAATTATACTCCTTACTCTTGTATCAAGGTATTCTCGAATTCATCCTATATTGGGAGAAAAATAGATTAGAATTAACATAAGTTAAGTGGTTTCATAACAATTCAAGGCATAATTATATCAACTTTTTACCACTTAACACCTGAATTCAATGAGAACAATTTAGAACCACCTTGAACCATGCACCTTTTTGTAGGAAAACCCTACCTCGTGATTAAACGCCATCGCTGTTTAACATTCAAGGACTTGATGTTGAACTTACATGGACATGAAGCTTGTTGATTTTGATGATGATTCAAGAACAAAGAACTTAGAGAGTTGAATACTTGTTTTATAGTGTAATAACTCTGTTTTGATTAGTTTGAGTCTGTAATATTAGAGTTTAAGATAGCCGATACATAGTCTGCACTTTAGAAGCTTCAAAAACTCACATTTATCAGTTTGCCTCGGCTTTAATCGATTAAATGGTCAAATAATCGATTATTACAGTGAGAAAAACCATTTTCTGTATCTGTTCACTGTAATAATTTATTAACACACCTGTTAATCGATTAACAGGCCTGTTAATCGATTAACAGGGCTTTTAATCGATTAAAACATAGAGTTTTGGGGTTCTATTGATTTTGGCTCTGTAATAATCGATTAACACTTCATTTAATCGATTATTTCAGTCAGATTTTGATTTTCAACTTCAAATCAACCCTATTTTCGAAAACCCTAATCCCAATTCCCAAACCCTAATTTCTCTACTTAAGGTTCTCTAAGGCTCTTAGAAAAAATAACAACCTTTTTCAAACAAAAGTTAAGTGCTGTGAGTGCCAGAGAACTGTTTGTTGGAAGAAAAAGGGGCTTTTGGAACCTGGTGTGGGCTAGAAGCGATAAGAATCACTAAGTGGAGTTCTTAGTGGATTGTGTGTTGTGCCGTCTCTGGGGAAAGCTGTTCTTCATCTCTTGTGGGTTTCAAGAGAGGTGTTTTCTTTACTTTGTATTTTGAATTGTTATCTATTTGTAACAACTTTGATTATAGTGACAGCGTTAATCCTCTGTTTGAGTAATTAGCAACTGGACGTAGGGTCTTTTGATCCGAACCAGTATAAATCTCCTGTGTAAGACTCTATCTCTATCTTATTTACGTTTACACAGCTTTTTAATCAGTAAAATTTGGGGAAAATTTTGAAAACCTAATTTTTGTTAAGAAACCAATTCACCCCCCCTCTTGGTTTTTGTCCGACCACGCGAACATTCCGCTGCGCGATTCTAACAATTGCTCTGTTCGTGGATGAATGAATTGTGTGTGCATTTGGTTATTGCATTTGTTTGATGTATTTGCATAGATAATCATACAATAGTTAAAATAAAAAATTCTTAAAACCATAAAAAGAAAATAAGAATAAATCAAATTTATCTCGGACGATCTACATTTAAGCTAGCCTGGTTTTAGGTTCTTTATAAGCTAAGTAGCCACGTTGACTAACAAAAGAGATAAAGGGCTATAAAAATAATCTTAAAATAAGAAATAAAAAACAACAAAAATAATTTTTACAAAAAAAAGATTTTGACAAAGTCGTGTCATTCATACCGCATCATCCAATAAGTGGTAAAATCTCTCATACATAAACACATTCATTCTAGGGGGCATTAGATATCCTTAGACAAAAGCAAAAGAGACTCAAGTGCGTTCGTAACCTTCCCCTAAAGAAGGACAAGTGTGCTAAGGTGTATTAGTGACCTCTAAAAAGGAACTATCACACCAAGGTGGGTATGGTATTTCCTAAAGCGTAAGCTTTCAGGAAAATACCAAAGCTATTGTCTAACACATATCTGTCCCACACTAATCATTCATAATAAAAAGTTATAACAAAAATATTGAAATCATTTAGAAAATGGTTGATCTTCTGCATGTCCTCACTCGCGCTCAAAAGGCTAGAAAGATGGAACAACTTGAAGAGCAAAATCGAAAACTCACCACCGAGATTAACTCTCTAAAGGAGCAAATGGCGCAAATGATGGAAATGATGCGTCAACAACATCCCCACAAAGAAGGTCCTCACAGTGAACATGCCTCCCACCATGAGGAAGAAGAGGAACCCATCTTTGAGCATGAACAGGGAGTTCATGTCTAGTATGACAGGAGGGCAGTACACATCAATACTCCTGAGGTTTCCAAGAAACAGATTACTGCCCTCGAAGAGAGGTTAAGGGCCATGGAAGGACATAATTTCGATATCAAAGAAGCGGTTGACATGTGCCTCGTGAAGAATATTCAATTCCCCCCAAGTTTAAAACTCCAGATTTCCCAAAGTACATGGGAATGACTTGTCCTAAGAACCATCTTACAATGTACTGTCGTAAGATGGTTGTATATGCTGATAACGAAAAGCTCCTGATTCACTACTTTCAAGAGAGCTTGGCTGATTCAGCCTTGAACTGGTATATGCAGCTAGAAGGAGGACAAGTCTAGACTTGGAGACAGCTGGTATATGCCTTCCTCCATCGTTATAAATATAACATTGACCTGGCCCCAGATAGGTCAGATTTACAACTGCTGAGCAAAAAGAATGATGAATCCTTTAAGGCCTATGCCCAACGCTAGAGGGAGTTGGCCGCCCAAGTAGAGCCCCCTCTGTCAGACAAGGAAACCACGTCCATGTTTATCAATTCCTTGACTGGTCCCTATTATGACAAAATGATAGGGAATACGTCGACCCTCTTTCCGGACATGGTGACCATAGGAGAAAGAGTGGAGCAAGGACTAAAAAGTGGAAGGATTACGCAGTCTTCCTCGTCTACTGCAACATTTAAGAAGTCTGTTGGCAAAAAGAAGGAGTAAAGCGTAAATGCTATCAATCTTGCCTCTCCTTCTTCCTCTTTGCAACCAACCAAGTCACGCAGACAAGAGAAAAAATTTACTCCTATCCCAACCTCTTATGAAAGTTTGTTATCAAAGTTTCTAGATGTCAAGTTCCTAGCGTGCGTCCCTCCAAGAAAGATGGATCCACCCTACCCGAAAATGGTACAAGCCTAATGAGAGATGTGATTACCAGTCAGGCGCTCCAGGGCATTCCATGGACAATTGCTAGACCTTAAAATACAAGGTCCAAGATTTATTGGATGTCGAATGGATCACCTTTGACACTCCTATTCCTAAGGTGGATGACAAGCCTCTATCACAACCAGAATAATAGGGTGGGATAGAGAAGGCCAGCTAATTAGGGCTCCTCATTTTTGCATCTTTTGGTATATATATATAAACTTCCAATGTATCTCTCACAATCCCTACCCATGACCACGAGGTCTTTCGATTAAAAGGGCTTTGTTCTCATCAATACAATGAGGCATTTTACATAATATTCATATTATTTTTATTCTTTTCTCTTTCATCATTTTCCCATAATTAATAAAATCTAAACCTAAAACAAAACCATATAAACAGACATGTCTATGATTGAGGACTCTTTGTATGATCCGAAAGTCAAAGGTGAATGGATTGAGTCAGATAGTGAGGAGGGGACCATTTCCACAGACATGCAAAGACTGTTAGAAAAAGAAGATCAATTGATACAACCCCACTAGGAAAAAACTGAGGCTATTGATATGGGACAAGGAGATGATAAGAAAGAAGTAAATATTGGCACCCAAATTGATAATAACGTCAGGGAAAGGTTGATACAATTATTAAGAGAATATGTGGATGTGTTCGCATGGTCCTACCATGACATGCATGGACTTGATAAAAGCATTATGGAACACAGATTACCATTGAAAAAGAGATTTCGACCAGTAAAATAGAAGCTCAGAAGAGTAAAGCTCAAATGGTCCTTAAAACTTAAGGAAGAAGTGCAAAAAAAGTTGGACACCAATTTTCTAATCGTGTCCAAATACCCCGAGTGGTTAGCAAACATTGTGCCAGTCATAAAGAAGAATGGAAAAATCAGAGTGTACGTAGATTATAGGGATTTGAATCGTGCAAGTCCAAAAGACGATTTTCCCTTATCACATATTGATATGTTGGTAGACCATACTACCACAAACACTCTTTATTCTTTTATGGACGGATATGCGGGGTACAACCAAATTAAGTTGGCCATCGAAGACAGGAAAAAAACCTCCTTCATCACACCGTGGGGGACATTTTGTTACAGAGTGATGTCTTTTGGGCTCAAGAATGTAGGGGTTACTTATCAAAGGGCTATGGTAACGCTATTTCACGATATGATCCACAAAGAAATTGAAGTTTATATGGATGACATGATTGCCAAGTCCAAGAATGAGATGAACCACCTCCAATATTTAAGGAAGTTATTCGATTGACTTCGAAAATATCAGATTGAGCTAAACTTGACTAAATGTACTTTTGGAGTACGGTCGGGTAAACTCCTCGGGTTCATCGTCAGCAAAAAGGGAATAGAGGTAGACACTAATAAAACAAAGGCGATTTTGGAAATGCCCCTACCAAGAACAAAAAAGGAAGGTAGAGGGTTTTTGGGCTGGATAAACTATGTTGCACGGTTCATCGTGCAATTAACCGATAAGTGTGCACCCATTTTCAAGTTGTTGCATAAGAATCAACCGACAGTTTGGAATAATGAGTGTCATCAAGCTTTTGAAAAGATTAAGATGTGTTTGACCAATCCACCAGTATTGGTGTCGCCCATTGAAGAAAAATCTTTGATCCTTTATCTATCAGTACTCGACGAGTCTATGGGATGTGTGCTCGGTCAACAAGATGATACGGGAAAGAAAGAGCAAGCCATATATTACCTCAGTAAGAAATTTCTAGACTATGAGACCCGTTATACACCACTCGAAAAAACATGTTGTGCATTGGTGTGTGCAACTCAACGTCTTCGATAGTATATGGTTAGACACACGACTTTGTTGGTTTCCAAAATGGATCCAATTAAATATCTATTTGAAAAACCCATCTTGACCAGAAGGATAGCCAGGTGACATGTACTCTTATCGAAATTCGACATCATCCATGTCACCCAAAAAGCTATCAAAGGTAGTCCTTTAGCAGACTACCTAGCACATAGATCAATAGATGAATATCAATCCCTACAAGATGACTTTCCAGATGAGCATATAATGCACATCCAACATGAAGAACCCGAAGATAATGTGTGGATTATGTTCTTCGATGGAGCCTCAAACATGCTTGGACATGAGATTGGACCTGTTTTAATATTTCCTGAAAAGAAATACATCTTGGTAACATCCAGGCTGAACTTTGATTGCACAAACAATATGGTTGAATATGAAGCTTGTGCTTTGGGTATCCAAGCAGCTCTAGATCATGGGGTAACCAAAATCAAGATATTCGGTGACTCATCCCTTGTCATTTACTAGCTCAAGGGTGAATGGGAAACTAAGAATTCCAAATTAATCCCATATCTAGAGTACATTCGTAATATGACTTCGAGGATGAAAATTGTTAGTTTCAAATACGTCCCTCGGGAAGATAACCAGATGGCAGATGCCCTTGCTACTCTGTCATCCATGTTTGCCTTAGATAAAGAACATGAAATGCCAATTATTCATGTCAGAAGGTATGATTGTAGACCCCTAATTTTGCCCGGCCTCTCAATAAAGACCAGAAGACTTTCTCTCTGAAGGTGGGTTAATCTTCGGTGGACGTCCATCGGCATCAACCGGCTTTCATCTAAAGAAAGGAAAGCTTCCCTAGAGTCTCAGAACACAAAATTTGGCCAAAACACTCGAGAAAACTATCCCAGAAAGCAATACAACCGTCCCAAACAGGCAAGACGCATGTCCTAGATGTGAGACGCGCGTCTCACCCAAAAAAAACAATCTGAGACGGCCGTCTCAACTTTCAGATGGTCGTCCCAAGCTTTTCAGACCGCGGTCCCTGTTTTCTTGGCCCCAAACGGCCGTTTCGAGCTTGCTGACTAAAAAAACTATAAATAGGGACCTTAGATGACGTTTCTGTTAGAAATGTAGGCTGAGATCAAGAGGGGGGGTGAATTGATCTTTGAAAGTTTTTCGCAATTAACAGATTATCTATTTCAAAGATTAAGAAATCTAACCAATTCTTGAATTACACAGCAAGCAATAAAAAATAAATGCAGTCACAGAATTAAAGAAGAGAAAGGTTTAGAAAGATATCACCAAGGTTTATACTGGTTCACCCAATCCCAGGGCTACGTCCAGTCTCCAGCCAAATTCCAGCTGGGTTCCACTAGATTGAATGTTTTACATATTACAACCTTAATCTCACACTCAATCTACCACAAGAACCACAATTCCAGTTCCTGCACCTAAACCTTACACCAAGAACCAAATTCTAGTTCTTGACCAACCCTGCAGCCAAATTTCAGCTACAGAAACCAGTGCCCACAATTCCAGGCACCCACAATACAGTAAAAGAAAGTAAAGAAACAAGTAGAAGAAACTAAGAACGCTCAAACCAGTTTTATGCAGTTCTGCAGTATGTGTTTCTTCTCCAAAAGAATGCAATTTTGCCTCAAGAAAGAACTTCAATGAACTTCACAAAAACTAGCATAATTCTTTCTTGAAAGTAGCACTTATGATTGCTTGATTGATTGCTAAAAGATGTTTTTTAAAAAAGTTAAACAACTCTATTTATATAGAAGATTTTCAAAACTGCTGGTTTAATTAATCTGTTAAAATAATCTTTTAATCTGTTAAAAGTCTTGTTTTAATCTGTTAAAACTTCTTTTAATCTATTAAAACGTTCTTGATTATTTTCCAGATTTGTTTTAACTGATGCGACAACGTTTATATCAATTAAAACTCTTTGAAAAAAATCTTCTAATTTGTTTTAATCGATTGTTTCATCTTTCAATCGATTAAAATACTGCAAAATATTCTTATAAACTTTTTCAAGTGATTTTAACTGATAAAAATATGTTTTAATAGATTAAAATGCTTAGCAGAAATTTTCTTAAATTGTTTTAATCGATTGAAACGCAGTTTAATCGATTGAAAATATTCTTATCGATCACAAACACACTCTGATCGATCATATGCTGGTTCTGATCGATCATAAACCCATTCTGATCGGTCATCTGCTACTCCAAGAGGTTTTAATCAATTGAAACGAAGTTGTATCGATTAAAATACTGCCAGAACACTTCCCTGATCATTTTAAGTGATTTTAACCGGTTATTTCGAAACTATATCAGTTAAAATACTGACAGAAGGTTTTCAAAACTTCCTTTAATGAAAACAATCGATTATTTCGAAAACATATCAGTTAAAAAACCTGTTACAAAAGTGTTAAGAACATTTTAGTTGATAAAGCTTTTAAGCTATTAGTTAAAATAGTTGATTAAAAACCTTTTAACAAAATACTTTGTTTTTAACCATTAAAACATTTTTTAGAGGCATTTGCAAAATCTTTTAAATGAAGAAACCTCATGCAGCAGAAAGATAAAAGTGATTATACCTAAGCAAAAGATGCAGACTCACTAATTCCTCTATTCTTTTATCATAGTGACCTTTGACTGCCATCATTTAAACTTTGACTTCATTTTTGTCTTCATCAAATCAACAAGATCTTTGCCAAAGTAATTCAATAAGATCTTCATCACTTTCAGTTTCTTGACACACCTCACTCCTCTCTTCTCTCCTTCTTTCGAATGATCTCTCTGATTGCCTATAAGGTAACAATCGGTTAAGGAAGTTTCTTCCGGCATTCGATTTTTCTTAAAGTTTTTGTAGTATCGGTCCCGTATTCGGGGAGGAGAGTCTTTGTAGTGCGGGGGGATTGCCAAAACGCATCCTCATAGTTGAAGATTTATAATAAAAGCTTGCTATGGAGGTTCTTTTCACTTCTTTTCTCTTTT
Source organism: Sphenostylis stenocarpa (assembly GCA_963425845.1). NCBI lineage: Eukaryota > Viridiplantae > Streptophyta > Magnoliopsida > Fabales > Fabaceae > Sphenostylis > Sphenostylis stenocarpa. Next base: position 53,460,390 of record OY731403.1, read on the forward strand.
ATTGCTTTATTTACTGCTTTATGTATGCAATAGAAAATAGAATCATGTTTTAATATTGTATAATAAAATAGGCTAATAGCGTAATTTCTCTTAATCTTTACTTTATGAATTAATCCGTCATAGGGAACCCGAAAGGGGCGTTGTGGGGGTGCTAATACCTTCCCCACGCGTAACTAATTCCCTTACCTAACTCTGGTTATAATGGCCAAGTTTGGTTTTTCTTAAAATCAACGCCTTTTTATCCTTTTCCAATGTTTATGGTCAAAACATTGGTGGCGACTCCATAAGAACCTTTTTGCAAAAAGCTTGCTTTTATTAGAGGATAGTTCAGTTGTTGAGCACCTCAAGAGCAATGATCACATTTGTAATAAAATGCAAGTCTAAAAAATCTTTTCGCGACCGCTCGCATAAACGTTCGAGATGTCCCTAGACGTCAGAATGGACGACGGCGACAGATGGCGACTCCACTGGGGAAGCTAGAGAGTTGATCCCATTTAGTGACGGATAAATTCAAACTAAGTAAAGATTTGAAATTACGCCTTTACCCTTCTTTATATGCTTTATTGTATGGCTTTAATAACTGTTGTATGAATATTTTCTACAAATTGTCTGAAATACAAACTGTACACGAAAACCCTTGCACACTACAGTCCCTCTATACCCGGGGCAAGAGTGAATACCTATAGGGAGTGGGTGGCAGATACGACCGGCTTGTTGGCACACGGGGCTACAACCGTTGTCGGAAAACCACCAATTCAAGGTGATAACTCTCTTCTTTTGGTCCAAGGATGTCGACACGGAGTTCCGTGCATGATCTGAAGACTGAGAGATTGAGAGGTCCCTATAATGGGTGCACCTTGGGGACCTTTGGCCTTGATGAGAACAGTTTAGAACCGCCTTAACCAAGCACGTTTCTGCAAGAAAACCCTACCTCGTGATTAAATAAGCGTGGCTCTGCTCGTGGATGAATGAATTGTGTGTGCATTTGTTTGCTGCATTTGTATTGATGCATTAGCATAGGGTAATCATACAACAGACAAAAAAGTAAAAATTCTAAAAAACCATAAAAATGATAAGAGTAAACCAGCTTTATCTCGGACAGTCTTCATTTATGCTAGCCTGGTTCCAGGTTCTTTGTAAGCTAAGTAGCCACGTTGACCAACAGAATAGATAAAGGGTTATAAAAAATAAATAAAAAACGATTTAAACCAATAAAAATAACTCTTACAATAAAAGATTTCTTGGCAAAGTCGTATCATTCATACAACATCAGTTCATAAGAATAATAAGAGGAGAAAATAGTGAAGCACTTGTTGGATTTGATGAAGACATATAGAGTTTATAAAGTTTATTTTGTGGGTGTGTAGGTCGATAGGTTATAGGTTTAGAATTTAATATCTTGATAGTTTCAGTAGATCTTGTGATAAGCGCCTATAGATGTTGCATTTCATGGAATTTAACTAACTACATGAAAAACTAATCTTTAAGCATTAAAAGAACAAACTGAGTTTTTCAATTGGTTAAAAAGAAGTTTCAATTTGTTAAAATCACTTAAAATAGGAAATGTGCATATACAGCCAAAATTTTAATTGATTAAATTGCAGAATCAACAGGTTCAAATGTTCTTGATGGTTTTTCCATATTAAGGGTTTCACAATTTTAATCTATTGAAATCAAGTTCAATCTGTTGAAATAGAGAGATGTCATTTTTCATTTTAAAGTATCTCATAATTTCAATCTATTGAAATAAGTTTTAATCTGTTGAAACAGAGAGATCATTTTTTCATTCTAAGGTATCACAAAATTTCAATCTGTTGAAATAAATTATAATCTATTAAAACAGAGAGATCATTTTTTCATTCTAAGGTATCACAGAATTTCAATCTGTTGAAATAAATTTTAATCTGTTAAAACAGAGAGATCATTTTTTCATTCTAAGGTATCACAGAATTTCAATCTGTTGAAATATATTTTAATCTGTTGAAACAGAGAGCTACCATTTTTCTTCTAACTGTTTCAATCCATTGAAAGCTCGAATTAACCGATTGAATGAGTTTTAAATGAAATCAATCGATTGAAACATCATTTTAAATTGATTGAATCTATCAGTCTCTCTCTTTTACTCTATAAATACAGTTTTGATTTCTCTTTCAAATATACAATTTGGAAAACGATTGAAAGCAATCTTGGAGCTCTCATTCTTGTGCCTTTATCTGAGCATTCATAAACATTTCATATCATAAGGCATTTTGATCAAGATTGTTGAAAGATCTTCAAGAGAGAAAGTTCTGAGTTAGGAAAATTGCTTCTGGACTTCTATATTGTAAAAGTTGCAGTCCAGGTTTATTCTTTTCATATACTTGTCCAAATTCTAATTGTGTAGATTGGGTTTGAATATGCACTGGTTACAGTAACTGGGTTTGGTTGCTGGGTGGTTATTCAAGAGTCTATCTTGTGGTGTTGTAAGATAGTTCTTGGGGTAGATTGGTGTATATCTACTGGTTTGTATTTTCACTTGGTATTAGTGGAACTTGGCAGATTTGTCAAGAACTGGATGTAGCTCTTGGGAGTGAACCAGTATAAACTCTTGTGTTGTATCTCTTCTTTCATCTCTTTTCATTTTTGGTTTATATTCTTGCTTTGTTTAAAACCAAATCTACCTAATAAAAGATTGGATAAAGATTAATCATTCTTCCACAAGAAAGGGTGTTTTTTGAAAAAGATTTCTAAAGTTCAATTCACCCCCCCTCTTGAACTCAACCATTAATTCTTACAAATAGGACTCTCTTCATCAAAACCCATAAACATCCATATAGATAGTTTCCTTTTCAAGAAAGAAAAAACCAAACACTATAATGTATCATACTAAGAATAAAACATGATAATGCTTAGAAAAACAAACATCTGCATGCATGCATTTACAAAGACTCATCCTCATATCATGCATTTTTATTTCTTTTAGATAATGGAGGGATCCAGTAATAGACAGTTAAAGAAAGTGGAAATCCTTCTATGTCATGTAGAGAAGCTAAGACAGTTGTGCTCATATATGCCGCCGGAGGTCAATGCTAATTTTGAGAAATCTTATGGAAGGATTCTTGACCTCCTGAAAATCGGCATCGATCCTATCTTTGTTAGAGCATTGGTCCACTTCTGGAATATCAATCTACACTGCTTTGAGTTTTCGCAGTTTGATTTAGTACCAACCTTAGAACAATATGAACTCATGGTTAGGTGGCCTCAGTCAGTCGGGGTCTACGTCTGCTCAGGAGTATATGTTGTCGTGAGTAAGGTTGCTACTATTATACAATTTCCATCTCATCAATCCATCCTAGAGGGAAGAGGGAACATCCGAGGTTGGAAAATGTCAATAATAGATGACCACTTAACCTTTTTGGCTGAAAAGAAAGACTGGTCTACCTTTAACAAAACTCTAGCATTGGCAATGTTTGGAATCATATTATTCCCATTTCATGTGAACGTTGTGGATCATGCTGTAATAGATGCATTCTTTTCCTGGGATGTATACTCTAAGAGTCCTATACCTGCAATTCTCATGGATACCCTGCTCTCAGTAGATTTTTGCCGACAGAAACAGGAGAAAACACTTAGATGTTGCTCTTCATTACTATATGTATGGGGAATTACTCACTTATACGCTTCAAGCTACATGGGCATATTCCCTGATCCTTTAAGGAGTTTTTCAAAAATCCCTCTTCAACATCATCAAGCTTTAGAATGGAAAACCGAGTTGGAAAACTGGAAAATAGAACATGTATCATGGGTTTGCCCTTGGTTCTGACCTGGCTATATTCTTATACGATGTGGAGATTACCTGAGCTTACCATTACTAGGCCTCAGGGGTTGCATAGCCTACTCTCCCAAGATAGCTATAAGACAACTCATGAAAACCCAAACTGTGCCAACTCAAGAAGATCCCAAAGGGTTGTGTCTATGTCATTACTCCCATAGCTTTGAAGAAGTATCTGCTGTCCAAAAAGCATGGGAAAGACCAGTCTATATAGGAGATAAAGAACTCGTAAAAGTTCAGATGTCTACGTCCCATGAATATGAGGAGTGGAGGAAAAGTAGAAGTATACCACAACCATCTGCTACATTCACTACAACATTAGTCAATGAAGAGCTACAATTGTAGGTCAATGTCTTAAATAAAAGGGTAGAAGTAATGGAAGCTCAATTAAGGGCTTTTGAAGAAAAAGAGCAAGAATCAACCCTTATAATAGATGGTTTAAAAAGGCAATGTAAAAAGAAGGATCATGAGATAGAGCGCCTTAAGAATGATTGTGCTGATTACCAAGAAGAGACTAAACAAGCATTGAAAATTCTGAGGCTTGAGCAAGATAGTCTATTCTAGGACATTAATGATGAAATAGCACATCTTGAGAGTGCGCTTGCAGAACAGGCAAAAACGATGAAGTTAATACAAGATGACCTAACAGAAACTCGGTCAGAAGCACAAAAGTGGTGGGAAACCGCTGAAAGATATAGAGAAAACCTGGATGAGCTACATGATAAGGAGAGAGATGGACTAGCTCAGTATGGTCAACTACTTTGTTAAAGAGACCAAGTAATAGAAAGGTCTGACGAACAGCAAGCCTTGATCGTTCATCATGAAGAAAAGATAAAAGAGGTTCGTCGATATAGTGAAAATATGAGTCAGACGGTACATGAACAAGTTAAAGCACTCAGAAATCATGTGCAAGTAGTTGAAGATGAATTACGTAGAAAACCTAACTTACCTATAGGTTTCTTCAAGCTTCTTCGTTTTTGTCAACACTTACTTCAAAGCATTGTATAGAAGGATCAACACTTTCTAGATGAAATAAATAAGGATTATCCTTAATTTCATTCTCTTAAACTGTCTATTGCATTCATAAGTTATACATCCCTCCTCATTTTAATAATGAAGATAATAAAAAGAAAGGATTAATTGATGTGCTTTCCACAAATGAGAATAAATGGAAAAGAAGTATTTCATCATCAAAGTTTCTCTAACGGTCGATATACCCAAAGATGATAATAAACGAGCATTGTTGGTCATTCAAATTGATAAGAGGGAAGGGGAAATAACACCTTTGCGTTTATTCATGCCTCGTCCTTTCCCTTATGCATCAAATAAAGTTGTACCTTAGAGATACGCAGAACAACTACCAGTTAATCAAGATATCTCCAACATAGCCGGTATTGGGGGCATGACTAGAAGTGGAAGAATTTATTCCCCCAAGGAATTACAAGATAATATTCCTAAAGATAAAGGAAAAAATAAAACCGAAGAGGAAAAAGAATCCAAGGAGGAGACAGATGAGTTACTCTAGTATATAAGACAAAGTGAGTACTCCATCATCGATCAACTCAATCACACTCCTGCAAAGATAACTTTGTTATCACTTATAATGAGTTCGGAGTTGCATCGAAATGCACTGTTAAAGGTTTTGAATGAATCATTCGTTCCGCATGCAATATCCCAAGATAAGTTTGAAGGAATCATTGGTAACATTACAACCAATGATCATCTTACCTTCACAAATGAAGAACTTCCTTTAGAAGGGTCAAACCATAACAAACCCTTGCATATTTCTGTCAAATGCAAAGAATATCTCATTTCTAAAGTTCTTGTGGATAATGGGTCATCCTTAAACGTTATGCCTAAATGCACACTTGACAAGATAACAGTGCAAGGAACCCACATGCGTCCAAGTAACACAATTTTTCAAGCCTTTGATGGATCAAGACGTGAAGTAGTAGGGGAGATTAGTCTACCGATCCAAATTGGCCCTACTATTTTCAACATAGACTTCCATGTGATGGATATCACTCCAGCATATAGTTGTGTCCTCGGTAGACCTTGGATTCATAGCGCTAAGGCAATACCTTCAACGCTCCACCAGAAAGTCAAGTTTATGACAAATGATAAACTTATCACGGTTCAAGCTAAAGAAGATATTTTGATTAGCAAACCGTCTGTCCAACCATATGTGAATGCAGCTGGAGAGGCTCTTGAAAAATCTTTTCAAGCACTCGAAATTGCCAACATAGAAAGACTTCCCAGTAATACAAAAGGGGCCCATATGATGAAAAGATATGGATATCGCCCAGGACAGGGGCTTGGAAAGAATGCTCAAGGAATAAAAGAGCCATCAGATTTCAAAGATAATCCATTAAAGTATGGCTTAGGGTACGACCCTACAAATAATCAAGCTATACAGAAAAAGGGAAGTCTTACCCCTCAAAGACAATCTTCCGAAAAGGAGGGGTATTAGCGCAAGGGGTAGCGTTAGTCATTAGGTGTACTTCTTCCAATTCTAAGGGATGTAAACCTAATGACTATTAGAGATCACTCTTCGGGAAATGCCCGACCCTTGAGCATCTCTAGGGCACATATTTCCCCTGAAATTACAAAAGAATGTTATTCTTACTATCTGCTTCTCTTGCTAAATATGTCTATACCCCATTTTAAATAAACAATGTTTAGATAGACGTTTTGTTCCAAAATGCGTCAAAACAATCAAAGCGTCATAAACAAAACAAAGTCAAATATGATTGATTAACTAGAAACATGAATATGATCTACCTCAAAAGAACCATGTTTCGACAATGTTGTGCAAAAAAACAAAAAACAAAAAATAATAATAATAAAAAATTTATTGTTAAACAAAGCCCGTCAAGGCCAAAGGCCAAGACAAAGGAATGAAAGGGCAAAATACCCGGCAGGAAACCCATAAAGGGGGCTGCGCAAAAGTTAGGGTAAACCTGACAGGAGACCCGAACAATAAGAAAGGGTAGTCTGGGCAAAAGTTAGGGTTATGAAAAAAGTCCGCTAGGTATTCCTAAAAATAATACAAAGGGGAACCTAGACAAAAGATAGGGCATAACACAACATCCTAGACTAAAAACCCGAAAGGGCAGGCTAGGAAAGTTAATCAATCACAAAAAGGCGCCACAAAGCAATGAATAAAGATGCCACATCATAAGAACAAAATGTTTGTCTAAACTAGCCTAAAATACCGACCAACCCTGGCTAGCCATTCTTACAGAAACTACTATTACAAAAAATCCCGCTAAAACACAAGCCCTTGTTATAAATCCCTTTTCTTTCTCTTATCTTGACCATTTCACTATAAAGCATTCAAGTAATAAAGGGGGAATGTGGAAACATAGTGATCAATAGGAGGGTTCAAATCCTTAAGGAAAGGTAGAGGGGCATTGACATGGCAACTGCTCTACATCCAAAAGATTCCTCTTTGGTTATAGCAAGAAAATTTGATACGACAGATAAGTACAGCTAAGCTTGTTGATCGGAAAACATGATGACAAAGAGGTACTACACCAAGAGCGCACCCGAAGTCAAAGTACATCAGTTAAATCTTTCAAAATATTAACTAAAATAGATCATAGGACGCATATCATAAAACATTACATGCATTAAAACATCAATGAATTGAGTCCTATCTTCCTTCTCATCAAAAACGTGAAAAACAAACTTTAAAAGTTTGAGACAGCTGTCCCAGATGTCGAGATGGCCGTCCCAATTGAAAAATTCAAATGAGACGCACGTCCCACATCTGAGACGCACGTCTCAAGCCAAATTTTTGAATGGGACAGCTGTCCCAATTCTCAGACGGTCGTCCCAAGGTTTCCGTTGGTCTGAGACGGTCGTCCCAAATCCCAGACAGCCGTCCCGACCTTCCAAACCTCTCCTATAAATATGGGGCGTGGATTCTTGCATTTGCATCCCATTCCAAGCATTCCATCTTGTTTCCTCCCCCTTTCTACACATTTCTAGCATTCTTGAGTGAGTTAGGCACAAAATGGAGCATGGAGAGTCTTCATCTAGGAGGAAACGCACCCGGGCCTCCACTAGAGGAGCTCCCATGATCAACACTCAGCTAGTAGAGTCGCATCAACTGAGGCTGGCAAACATCCAACAGTACTCCTGACACCCTATGTTATGCCTGGATTTTGAAATCCTAACTACATTTGGTTGGGATCAAGATGTCAGAAAGTATATCCACAATATAGGATGGGATTTTCTACTCCATGAGCCACCCTCTCGAATCCACCGTACCGCCACTCTGGAATTCCTTGCCTCTGTCACTATGGTGGAGATGTCGTCTATGACCCCCGGAGTGCCCCCTACTCAAGCTATCTCCTATTAGATGGATGGGGCATACTGGACCACCATACTGGATGACTTCAACGTCATAATGGGTTTCTGCCAGCAGGCAGGTACGAGGACGCCAGAATATAGGTCCGCATATTATGAGAAACCCACTGCTCTCACTACCAGCAATACGTGGGAAGCCATCACTGCGACACAAAACCTGTCGTCGCATCTGAAGGGCGCGACATTTCCTCCTCCGCTTCGCATATGCCACAAACTACTGGTTGGGACCATACATAGCCGGAAGGAAAGCCAAGGAAAGGTGACGTTGGCTGATCTCTTTATTATCTATTGCATGCATCAAGGGCATCGATGTAACCTAGGCTACACCTTCCTGAAATCCTTAAAGAATTTTGGAACTCGTGGCTCAGCAGGAGCCATCATGATGGCTCCTTTCCTCACCCCTTTAGCCGAATATTGGGGATGTTCTGATGGAGAAGACATCTCAGCAAGCCTCCAACCAGAACCAATTAATGGGGCAATGCTGGCCCACATGAACATCCTTAGTCGACAAGGATCTGGGTTCGTTTTACATCCTATGATCTCAATTTCGCTAGATATCCATGATTTCGGCATGCCATAGGATATCCCTACGACTTCGGAGTCCCAGCAGCAATCATATGATCAAGATTTCGCTGGCTTATACTGACGTATGGACGACGAGCACGCTTACATGGAAGGACAATTCCAGTTCATGCGACAACAATTCAGCCAGCTGAATATGAGGCAATAAAGGACGGACCGCCAAATACAAAATTTGGTCCAGCCCTGGCAAGGTTCCAGTGTCGCATGCTCCGCTGCATCCCTTCGCTAGCACCATCATCCCACTCCAGCCCAGAAGCTGATGACTAGGATGTATTTAGATATTTTCTGTTAAGCTAGAATGTTTGAATGTACCACCCAAAAAAAGAGAAAAAGGGGAAGTAACAAATAAAAAGTTGTTATTTCTATTTACCCTCCAAAAGCCCACGTGTATAAAAAAATTATAATAAAATAAAAAGGCACACGTGATATATTAAAAAGCCAGATTTCAAATAACTCGCAAGAAAAATTAAAATCGCGAAAGAGAAGGCGAAATCAAAACCACTCCAGCAGAATAAAGAGCTTCAAGAAAACCATAACTCCAACCATTCTCCTTCTACCCCAATGAAAGAAGGTACAAAAGAGGCCAACGGAAAGGCTCGATGATCCCCAAGCGGATCCTTGCCTACTCCAAAGGCAAAACAAAAATTACTCCACGACTCAGCATCACCACCACATGAGCCGTCAAACATAGTCATTTGAAGCTCCAACCACCATCCTTCCATCCAAGAAAGAGGAAGCCATCAACATAGAAAAGCTAACAGAAAAGCTTGATCACCCCAAGCGGATCCTTGCCTATTCAAGAGGCAAAACAAAAATATTACCTCACGACTCAGCTTTATCATCACATGAGTCATCGAGCACATTCATCCAAAAGTCTCCACCATATTTCCAAAGGAGAATAAGGACTACACAAAGATCAATCAAAGAAGATATGGAGTCAAAATCTCCATATCCCCAGGGGTTCAACAAAAAAAGAAAGAAAAGAAAAACCTTTCATTCCCCAAGTAGAGCATATCAAGAAAAATCTACAAAATGAGGAAAACAAGAAAATTCCCATCCTCCAGTTCAATAAAGAGCTTCACAAAGCCAGGAGCCAAGACTCCATCATCATAAAAAATCAAATCAAAGTTGGATCCCCAGGAAGCCATCGAACTCCTTGGTGGATCGCCAAAAAAGAAAAAGAAGAAAATTTTTCATCCCTAGCGGATACTCAAAAAAGAAGAAAAAGTCTGCGTGCATAAAAGAAATTAAAAAGTAAAAAGGCGCACGCATTATCCAAAAGAAAATATCCAAATTTCAAAATCACGGAAAAAGAAATAAAACGCGAGAAAAAGGAAAAATAATCAGAAAACCCATTCCCCAGCGGAATAAGAGCATCGGCAAAGCCAGCTCAAACTAACAGCATCCAACAAGGAGTCAAAAACTCCACTCCCCCCCCCCCCCACGGGGCAAATCAAAATAGATATCCGAAATGAAATCAATTCCCCGATGGATCACCAAAAAGAAAAAAAATTATCCCCAGTGAGCCTATCAGCAAAGGCAAAATTACAAATCCATGTCCTCAGGAAGTTAATTGCCTATAAATATACAGGCAAGACCTGGCAAACAAAAGAGCCAATATCCCTAAAAAGGGAAATCAACCTATGCAAGAGGCAATACAAGCCCAAGCATAAAGCCTTCATCAGTGAAGCATCTGCCTACATAAGAGGCACAATAAGCAAAAATCAAAAATCACTAGTAGATTCCTGCCTAAATAAGAGGCAACCAACAAAGAATCCCCGGCAAGACCGGATGGCTAAACAGAAAAGCCAAAAAAAAATAATCCCCGACAATACCGAATGGCTAAACAGAAAAGCCAAAAACAAAGAATCTCCGGCAACACCGGATGGCTAAACAGAAAAGCCAAAAACAAAAAAATCCCCTGCAAGACCGGATGGCTAAACAGAAAAGCCAAAAACAAAAAATCCCTGGCAAGACCGGATGACTAAAATAGAAAAGTCAAAAACAAAATCAATCACTCCTCACAGAATGGGCGCATAATCAAACACAGTAAGCCGCCAACACATCTCCAAAACCGGATGAGGGTTTGTACTCATCAAGCACAAGATTGACTACCAAAAAGAGCATCCTGAGAGCCTTGCAGAATGGGGCTCATCAAGAATCTAGCAAAAGCATATTCGTACCTGATGGGGGTAGGTACCCACAAGAGCCTTACAGAACGAGGCTCGTCAAGAGTTTATCAAGTGCAGACTCGAACCTAGTGGGGGAAAGTACCCACAAGAATCTAGCAAAGTGCAGATTCTGACCTGGTGAGGGGTTTAAACTCATAAAGAGTTTAGCAAATGCGGACTTATACCTGGTGGGGGTAGGTACCCACAAAAGCCTTGCAGAACAGGGTTCGTCAAGAGTTTAGCAAACGCGGACTCGAACCTAGTGGGGGAAACTACCCACAAGAATCTAGTAAATGCGGATTCATACCTGGTGGGGGTAAGTACCCACAAGAGCTTAGCAAACGCGAGATCGTACCGTGTGAGGGTAAGTACTCACATAGAGTTTAGAAAATGCGGACTCGAACCTAGTGGGGGAAAGTACCCACAAGAATCTAGCAAATGCGGATTCATACCTGGTGGGGGTAAGTACCCACAAGAGCTTAGCAAACGCGGGCTCGTACCATGTGAGGGTAAGTACTCACAAAGAGTTTAGCAAAAGCAAACTCATACCTGGTGGGGGTAGGTACCCATAAGAGCTTAGCAAAAATGGGATCATACTTGGTGAGGGTAAGTACTCACTAGAATCTAGCAAATGCGGATTCATACTTGGTGGGGGTAGGTACCCACAAGAGCTTAGCAAAAGCGGGCTCGTACCTGGTGAGGGTAAGTACTCACAAGAATCTAGCAAAATGCGGATTTGTACCTAGTGAGGGTAAGTACTCACAAGAGTTTAGCAAGTGCAGACTCGAACCTGGTGGGGGTTTGTACTCACAAGAGCCTTATAGAAGGAGGTTCGGACCAGATGAGGGTTCATTCTCATCAAACCAGATAGGGGTTGGTACCTATCAAAAATATTTATCATCTAGAGGATCAACAACTTTAACAAAGGAGCATCCAAAGGATGACCAGGCAAAAGGGTTAACTCCTTCACCTACCAACTAATCTTGTGGGCACATTAGTCCAACAGTTAGTTAGGCAGGTGAAGGGGGGGGGGGGGGCAGCTATAGACCCCTAATTTTGCCCGGCCTGTCAACAAAGACCAGAAGACTTTCTCTCTGAAGGTGGGTAAAGCTTCAGTGGATGGCCATCGGCATCAACCGGCTTCCGTCTGAAGAAAGGAAAGCTTCCTTGGAGACCCAGAACACAAAATTTGGCCAAAACACTCGAGACAGTCGTCCCAGAAAGCAAGACAGTCGTCCCAAACAGGCAAGACGCACGTCCCAAATGTGAGATGCGCGTCTCACCCAAAAAAACAAACTGAGACGGCCGTCTCAACTTCCAGACGGCCGTCCCAAGCTTTTCAGACCGCAGTCCCTATTTTCTTAGCCCCAGATGGTCGTCTTGAGCTTGCTGGCTGAAAAAACTATAAATAGGGACCTTAGATGACGTTTTTTCACACACCTCACTCCTCTCTTCTCTCCCTCTTTCGAATGATCTCTCCGATTGCCTATAAGGTAACAATCGATTAAGGAAGTTTCTTCCGGCATTCGATTTTTCTTAAAGTTTTTGTAGTGTCGGTCCCGTATTCGGGGAGGAGAGTCTTTATAGTGCAGGGAGATTGCCAAAACGCATCCTCATAGTTGAAGATTTGTAATAAAAGCTTGCTACAGAGGTTCTTTTCACTTCTCTTCTCTTTTATTGCTTTATTTATAGCTTTATGTATGCAATAGAAAATAGAATCATGTAGATAGCCATTTTTTAATATTGTATAATAAAATAGGTGAAAGTAATGAAGATCTTATTGAATCTTTTAGACAAAGATCTTGTTGATTTGATGAAGTCAAAATAAAGTCAAAGGCTATTCTGTTGCAGTCAAAGGTCACTTATATAAAAGGGTAGAGTGTTTAGTGAGTCTGCATCTTTACTTAGGTATAGTCATTCTTATCTCTTTGCTACATGAGGTATCTTCATTTAAAAGATTTTGCAAAAGCATCTAAAATGTGTTTAATCTGTTAAATACAAAGTATTTTGTTAAATGGTTTTTAAGTAAGTTGTTTTAACTGATATTATATGAGCTTTATCAGTTAAAATGTTCTTAACACTTTCGTAACAGGTTTTTAACTGATAGGTTTTCGAAATAATCGACTAAAACCATTTAAAACATACACTAGAACTATTTTAGTTGATATGTCTTCGAAATAATCGATTGTTTTCATTAAACGAATTTTTGAAAACCTTCTGCCAGTATTTTAACTGATATAGAATTGAAATAATCTATTAAAATGACTTAGAATATTTTGAAAAGTGTTCTGGCAGAATTTTAATCGATACAAACTCGAAATAATCGATTAAAATAACTTGAAGTGTTTTGAAAGTTGTTCTGTCAGTATTTTAATCGATACAAATATGAAATAATCGATTAAAACAACTAAGAGATTTTTCCAAAGTGTTTTAAATCGATAAAAACAGATTGTTATCAGTTAAAATCACTTTGAAAGTTTTATGAAAACTTTTGACAGTTTTTTAATCGATTAAAAGGCGAAATATTCGATTAAAACAACTTAAGGGATTTTTTATAAAGTGTTTTAATTGATATAAACGTTGTCGTATCAGTTAAACAAATCTGGAAAATGATCAATAACATTTTAACAGATTAAAAGAAGTTTTAACAGATTAAAAGATTATTTTAACAGATTAATTAAACCAGTAGTTTGGAAAATCTTCTATATAAACAGAATTGCTTGAATATTTTAAAACACATCTTTTGGCAATCAATCAAGCAATCATAAGTGCTACTTTCAAGAGAGAATCGCGCAAGTTTTGTGAAGTTCTTAGAAGTTCTTTCTTGAGGCAATTTTTGCATTCTTTTGGTGAAGAAACTTATTCTGCAGAGCTGCATAAACCTAGTTTGGGTGTTCTAGTTTCTTCTCTTTGTTTCTTTACTTTTCTTTTCTGTATTGTGGGTGCCTGGAAGTGTGGGCACTGGTTTCTGTGGCTGGAATTTGGCTGCATGGTTGTTCAAGAACTGTAAATTGGTTCTTGGTGAAGGTTTAGGAGCAAGGACTGAAATTGTGGTTCTTGTGATAGATTGGGTGTGTGATTGGAATTATAATCTGTAAAACATTCAATCTAGTGGAACCCAGCAGGAATTTGGCTGGAAACTGGATGTAGCCCTGGGATTGGGTGAACCAGTATAAATCTTGGTTGTATCTTTCTAAACCTTTCTCTTTTTAATTCTGCCACTGCCTTTAATTTGATTGTTTGCTTTGTTTGATTCAAGAATTGATTAGAACTCTTAATCTTTGAAATAGATAATCTGTAATTTGCGAAAATCTTTCAAAGATCAATTCACCCCCCCTCTTGATCTCAGCCTCCTTTTCTAACAATTGGTATCAAGAGCAAGGGTCTTGAAAAATACTCAAGACTTTCGGTCCAAATATTTCATGGTTGAAAACAAATTACCTTTTTCTGAGGGAGCTTCTATTAATAGACCTCCATTGTTTTGTGGTACAGATTATCCATTTTGGAAGATTAGGATGAAGATCTTTATATATTCTATTGATAGGAATGTTTGGGATGTAATTGTTAATGGTCCATTAATTACAGAAAAAGAATGGTCTAGTTTAAGTGATGAAGAAAAGAAAAAAGTTCAAAGTGATTGTACTGCTAAAAACATAATTACTTCTGCTCTAAACATGGATGAGTTTTTCAGGGTCTCTCAATGCAAATCTGCCAAGGAAATGTGGGAAGTTCTTGAGGTTACTCATGAGGGAACAACTGATGTAAAGAGAGCCAGAAAGCATACTCTCATAAGAGAATATGAGTTGTTTAAAATGCAAACTGGAGAAAGTATTACAGATGTGCAAAAGCGCTTCACTCACATCATCAATCATCTAATGGGCTTAGGTAAAACTTTTGATAAAGAGGAATTAAATATAAAAGTTTTAAAATGTCTTGAGAGGTCATGGCAGCCCAAGGTCACAGCAATTTCAGAGTCAAAAGACTTATCCGTCATGACGATAGCCTCCTTATTTGGCAAACTCAGAGAACATGAAATGGAAATTAAAAGATTCAATGAGCAAGAAATCTCTGAAAAGAAAGGTAGAAGCATAACACTCAAAGTTGAAGAAAGAGATCAAGAATCAGAGGAGGACAGTGAAAATCTTGGATTGCTTGTCAGAAAGTTCAACAAGTTTCTCAAGAAAAAGATTCAAGATAAAGAAAAACACAAAAGGTATGAAAAGAAATCTGATTCTTTTAACTATAAATGTTATGGTTGTGGTAAGCAGGGTCCTGTAAGAATGGAGTGCCCAGAAAAGAACAAATACAATGATAAGAAAGAAGAAAAGATCAAAAGAAGAGCATATGTAGCATGGGATGACAATGATACTTCATCAACAGAAAATTATGATAATGAAGAAGCTAACTTGTGTCTAATGGCTAATCAGAATTATCAAACCAGCAGTGTAAGTTCTAACTCTTCTTCTAATTTGGTGAATTACAATTCATTACAAGTGGCATTTAATGAAATGCATGAAGAAACCAAGAAACTTCAAAAAGAAAATGATAGGCTAAAAGGCATGAATAATTGGTTAGTAAATAGAGTTGATTCTCTTGAAAAGAAAATTTTTGAAGATGAAAACTGATCTTGATTTCCTAAAATTAATCCATGATAATTCTGATTGTGTATGTAATAAACCATGCCATAAGTGTCCAGACTTACAAAAGAATATTGATTTTTTGTCACAAACTGTTTCTAAGTTTACACAAGGTCAAGCTAATCTTGATGTTCTTCTTGGGTCACAAAAACTTATTTTTGACAAATCTGGCATTGGATTTACATCTAGCAAGAAAATTAGAAAAACATTTGTAAATAAGTGTTAGAATCGCGCAGCGGAATGTTCGCGTGGTCGGACAAAAACCAAGAGGGGGGGTGAATTGGTTTCTTAATAAAAATTAGGTTTTCAAAATTTTCCCCAAATTTTACCGATTAAAAACTGCGTAAATGTAAATAGAGAAGAGTAGAGAAGATTACACAGTAGGTTTATACTGGTTCGGATCAAAAGACCCTACGTCCAGTTGCTAATCACTCAAAAGAGGATTAACGCTGTCACTAAGAACAAATTGTTATAAACAGATTACAAATCAAAGAGATAAAATAAAGACAACACCTCTCTTGAAATCCACAAGAGATGAAGAACAGACTTTTCCCTAGAGACGGCACAGACACACAATCCACTAAGAACTCCACTTAGTGATTCTTATCGCTTCTAGCCTCACACCAGGTTTCCAAAAGCCCCCTTTCCTTGCAACAAACAGTTCTCCGGCACTCACAGGCACTTAACTTTTGTATGGAAAGAGTTGTTCTTATTTTTTCTGAGTGCCAAAGCAGAGTTTAAGTAGGGAAATTAGGGTTAAGGAATTGGGGATTTCGAAACTAGGGTTCTTGGTAATTGGGTTTTCGAAAATAGGGTTAATTTGAAATTTAAAAACAAAAACAGATCTGAAATAATCGATTAAATGGAGTTTTAATCGATTAAAACGAAGCCAAATACGCAGAACCCAATCCTCTATGGTTTAATCGATTATTTGGTGAAATAATCGATTATTTGACCTTTTAATCGATTATTTTGATGTTTTAATCGATTAAAACGAGTGAGTATATGCTTGAAAATGGTTTTCTCACTGTTTTAATCGATTATTTCCCTATATAATCGATTAAAGCCGAGCCTGCATGATAAATTTGAGCATTTTGAAGCTTCTAAGTTACGAGACTATGTACCGGCTATCTTAGACTCTATAATTACGAGACTCAATCAAACTAAAACAGAGTTATTACAATACGAAATCATCAATCTTCAATCTTCAATACTCTAAGTCTTTAAGCTCTTGGATCATCATCAAAATCAACATTCTTCATGATCATTATTTGCAACATCAAGTCCTTGAATGTTCAACAATCTCCCCCTTTTTGATGATGATCAAAATTATCTTTTTAAAGCCCTTGTAATAACCTCGTTTTATCCGTCATACTAACAAACACATTAAACATACCAGATAAAATTTAATATTGAACCATAGGCTTTAAATTTTTCTCCCCCTATTTTGATTATAATCAAAAAGAACTCTGCAACATCAATAATAAGAGCTCCCCCTCAAAATATGCATAAGTTAGAGAAAGCTCCCCCTCAATCATAGCATAAAAGAAACATCAAATTTTATTTCATAATCATTTATCCATTACAATAGCAAGACAATAACAAAAGAAAATACATAACAGATTTTAAAATTCTTCACTATCCTCATCATTAAAGTGAGTATCAAATCTATTTTCTAATCTACCCACTCTATCATCTACATTGGATATGCGACTAATAATTTCATCATGGCGTACTCCAGAAAGATTGAAGAATGATTGCATTCTTTGATTCATGTCGGAAAGCATATCTTCCATGGATTGTCTTGTTTCTTGATGAGAAGAGGATGTTCCAACACTTTGGATTTGGTTAGAGGGAAAATTATCAGCTGGAGGCATATCTTCATCGAGTCTTTATTTGCATCACTTTGATTTTGAACGTCATCTTTGTGAACATAGATGTCATTGACACGCACCATTTGAAGTTGAGTCAATGTGCTTGTCCAACATGCGGTTTAAGTTGTTTGTTCTAACTGCTTGCTCACCTTCAACATTCACTCCTTTATATTCAAGAATACGGGATACAAGAAGTGCATATGGAATTTTGAAGGTGTGATGACGTTTTGCTTTAAGCATGGTCATTTTGACAAGAACACCCCAATCTAAAGGTTCATTATTCATTATGGCATGAATAATTCGAAGATCAATGGATGAGCATTGGGCATGATTCGTAGCCCGGGGACATAAGATCCATACAAGTAAATGTAGAAGCATGCGTTCTTCCTTCTTTAAAGGTCCAGCATGAAGAATACGTCCAACCTCCAGAGAGGGATTCCGCAGAAAAGATCGATAAGCTAAGAACCTGTCAAAGTCATCTAGCTCACCATAAACGTTAATAGCATCTTCTCTAATGGGGAAGTGAGCAACATTTTCCCAAATATCATCATCTAGAATTATGGAAACCCCTTTTACACGGGATGTAGCAATTTGATCCCTAAACTTGAATCTAGAATAGAATACCCTAACTAAGTCAGGATAGTATGTACCTTGCATTTGGATAAACGGGAGAACTCCTTGAATTTCAAGAAGATTAGGAAAATTGAAACCCCTACGAATGAATTGCTCACCTATAAGAAATTTGGGAGAAATAATAGCTTTTTCTTTCCAGTAGGTTAGAAACTCTTGTTGGCTATCTGCATCAGAAATCCATCCTTCTACAGAATTAGGACGGGAATGAGAGGAAGATGCAGATCTTCTTCTTGTAGGAATCTTAGGGCGAGAGGATGAGGCCATTTGAAAGAATAGATGAAGTATGAAGAAGATTTGGAGACAAGTGAGGAAATAATGAAGCAAAGAGAGTATAGATTTCAAGAAAACTTGATTACAAGAGTTAGAAGTGAGTATAATTTGAAGCACTTGGTGGATTTGATGAAGACTTAGATATAATTTGATGAAGACATAAATTTAGTTTAGGTTGTGGGTGTGTAGATGATTAGGTTTTTTAGCTTGAGCACTTAATCCCTTGATAGGCCATTATATGTTGTGATGAAGCGCCTTAATCTTCTGCATAGCATTGAAAATCATTTTCTGCATTAAAAGAACAAACTAAGTTTTTCAATCTGTTGAAAAAGATTTTCAATCGGTTAAAATCACTTAACGAGAATAAGTGGTTCTATATAATCGTATTTTCAATTGATTGATTCGCGAGAATCAACAAGTTAAAATAACTTAGTAAATTTCTCAATATGAAGGTTTCGGAAAAACAATCAATTGAAATACTTTTTAATCTGTTGAAAAAGAAAGATATTTTTCAATCTAAGAGTTTTCGGAAAACAATCAGTTGAAACGTTTTTCAATCTGTTAAAATAAAGATATTTTTTAAGTCTAAGAGTTTTTAGAAAATCAATCTGTTGAAATATTTTTCAATCTGTTGAAACAGAGAGACTATTTTTTAACTAAGTATTTGCAGGAATTTAATCTGTTGAAATGATTTTCAATCGATTGAAACAGAGTGCTGTCATTTTTCATTAAGTTGTTTTAATCCATTAAAACTCGAATCAATCGATTAAATGGAACTTTAAATGAAATCAATCGATTGAATCGATGTCTTAATCGATTAAATGGAACTTTAAATGAAATCAATCGATTGAATCGATATTTTAATCGATTGAAATAATATTCTGATCGATCATAGTTTCATTTTAATCGATCATAACTCGGTCTGATCGATCATACTTCAGTTCTAATCGATCATAACTCGGTCTGATCGATCATACTTCAGTTCTAATCGATCATAACTCGGTCTGATCGATCATACTTCAGTTCTAATCGATCAGAGTCTCTTCTAAACTGTTTTACTTTAAACTAATCGATCTTTTGACTCTCTGAAACAGTTTTTGACAGTTGAATCAGTCTGATTCTATGATTTACTCTATATATACAGATTTGATCTAACTTTTGATATATACAATACAATACAACACACTACTTGAGAAAACTTGAGAAATCAATCTGTGAATCGTTCATCTACGTTTTTCTCTCTGCATTCAAGATTTTGTCATATCATAAGGTGCTTTGATCAACATTGTGGTCATTCACAGCGAGAGAGTGCTTTAGAATTGGTGCTGGGCAATTAGAATTCAAAGTCCAGGTTTCTTCTTTCCTTATTCTTTTGTATCGTGTGAATTGTGCAGGTTGGATTGTAATCTGCACTTGGTACAGTAACTGGATTTGGTTACTGGGTGTTTTTCAAGATTCTATCTTATAGGTTGAAAAGATAGTTCTTGGTGTAGATAGGTGAGGATCTACGGGTTGTAATTGTCACTTGGTATTAGTGGAAACTTGACAGGTTTTGTCAAGAACTGGACGTAGCTCTGGATTAGAGTGAACCAGTATAAATTTGTGTGTTGATTTCTTTCTATCATCTCTTTTAAATTCTGAATATAATCTTGCTGTGTTTTAAATCAAATCATCTTTTCAAGAATTGAATAAAGATAACTCATTCTTCCAAAAGAAAGTAAAGTTTTGCGAAAAAGTTTTTAAGTTCAATTCACCCCCCTCTTGAACTCAACCATTAATTCTTTCAATTGGTATCGAAGCTGGTTCTTGTAAGTTACTCAAGTAATTCGGTCCAATGGCTGAGGGAAAGATGAATTTTTCGAAGGAGCCTCCATAAACAGGCCTCCACTTTTTGCTTGGTGTGAATTATTCTTTCTGGAAGGTTAGAATGAAAATCTTTATTGAATCCCTTGATAGAGGCATTTGGGAAACAATTGTTAATGGTCCTTTTAAACCAACTCATATAGTAGATGGTAAAACTGTTGAGAAAAGTTGGAGTGAGTTGACTGATGCAGAAAATAGGAGAGTGCAATATGATTATACTGCAAAGAATATTATTACCTCTGCCTTAAATCTTGATGAGTTTTTCAGGGTGTCTCAGTGTGCTTCCGCCAAAGAGATGTGGGAAATTCTAGAGGTCACACATGAAGGAACATCTGATGTGAAAAGGGCAAGAAAGCATGAGTTAATCAGGGACTATGAGTTGTTTAAAATGCAGCAAGGGGAGACAATTGCAGATGTGCGAGAAAGATTCACGCACATAGTTAATCATTTGATCGGGCTAGGGAAGACCTTTGACAAGGAGGAGTTGAATATCAAAATACTGAAGTGTTTGGACAGAACTTGGCAACCAAAGGTGACAAGCAATATCTGAATCAAGAGATTTGACTCGAAATGACTACCGCCTCACTTTTTGGTAAGTTAAGGGAACACGAGTTGGAAATCAATCGGTTCAAAGAACAAGAGAATGCAGAAAAGAAAAGTAGAAATATTGTTCTCAAGACGATTGAAGAAAACAGTGATTCTGAAGAAGATGAGTCCGAGAACCTGACTTTATTGGTTAAGAAATTCTGGAAATTTCGAGAAGAAAGAACAAGACTGGTCAAGTAAAAAGGTACAATGATAGAAAAACTGAATCTGTTCAAAATAATATTACTTGTTATTCTTGTGGTAAACAGGGTCACATAAGGAGCGACTGTCCAGAAAAGACCAAGAATCAGAACAAGAAAGATTCAAGATACAAAGGGAAAAAGGCCTACATAGCTTGGCAAGACAATGAATCTTCTTCCAGTTTTGAATCCGAAGGTGAAGAGGTGAACTTGTGTTTGATGGCTGGCTGTGAATCCTCTTCATCACATGTAAGTTCAACTCCTACAGAAAATGAAATGAATTACAGCACATTACTGAATGCTTTCAATGAAATGCATAGTGAAGCCAGAAATTTATCTCATACAAATAATCGGTTGAAAGGGCTAAATAACTGGTTAGAAAATAGAGTTAAAACTTTGGAAAAAGAACTGCTAGAAAGCAAAACAGATTTAGAACATCTAGATATTATCTATTCATCTGCAGATAATGTTGCTGTTAATAAGAATTGTGAAAAGTGTACTGTTTTACAAAATAAGGTTGATTACTTAACTAAAACCTTAACAAAATTTACTCAAGGTAAAGAGAATTTAGATGCACTGCTTGGATCTCAAAACTGTGTGTTTGAACGTTCTGGAATCGGGTACAAACCTAGGAATGGGGTAAAAACTAAGAAATATTTGAACTTCTTTTCATATAGAAAAACAACAGCATCCCCTTTCTCATCCTGTCATTACTGCATGAAGAAAGGACATACTATAAAATTCTGTCATGCTAGAAAATATTTTGTGCCGCAAGGTAGGAAGAAATGGGTTCCAAAAATTAATTCATTTCAAATAACCTAATTGGACCCAAAATACGTAAGGGTACCAGAAAAATTCTTAACTTGTTTTGCAGGAACAAAGTCTGGGAATTCCTTGAAGTTCAGAGCTACGAATCAGGTTCTGTTTGTCTAAACTGATTGTTTTAATTGATATAAACCAGTATTAATCGATTAAAATAACTTACAAAAGATATTAGTAAATCTGTCCGTACAGTTTTAATCGATTGAAATGCGAATCAATCGATTAAAATGTTCTCATGATTTGAGTTTTAGCTGTTTTAATCGATTAGAATGAATTTATATCAACTAAAATCACTAAGGTATCAAATTTAATCGACTCATTTTCGTTTTAATCGATTTAAATTCTGGTATCATCTTCTAGATCTCTTCCAATACAGAAACAATCGATTCTTTCAAGTATTATTCGATCATTTTACTATTGCATTTTCAAAACGAATATTAAAGACCAAATTAGTAAAATAATTTGTTTAATCAGTTTGTTACTGAAAATCATATTCAAAACATCCAAATGAAATTCGGCCATGCATATAGAGTTTACAATTTAAGATTGAAATCAGTTGAAGAATCTGTACATGTTGTGTTTAATGAGTCTCCTCGAGTTGTGCAGAATAGATCAACAGGTACTGCTGATGAAGAAGATTTAACTGATAATTCTTATCAGTTGAAATGTCCCAGTAGCACAGATCAGCATACTGTTGAAGAGGGTGATCCATCTGTGGACCCTGCAAAAGCTGATCCATCTACAATTACTGTAGAACAGGAAGAAGATGTTCTGGAAGAGCTTCCTAAAGAGTGGATTGTCCCAAGAAATCTTTCTCTAGACAATGTCATCGGGCAAATTAATAAGGGAGTATCTACTAGACATTCTCTTAATCAATTCTGTAATCATATGGCATTCATTTCACAAATAGAGCCTAAGACAGTTAAAGAAGCATTAAATGATGAATACTGGGTTAGTGCCATGCATGATGAGCTTAATCAATTTGAAAGAAATAAAGTGTGGGAATTAGTTCCTAAAATCAAAGATATCAATATAATTGGTACTAAGTGGGTATTCAAAAACAAGCTAGATGAACACGACATTATCACTAGGAATAAAGCTAGGTTGGTAGCCAAAGGGTATAACCAACAAGAGGGCATTGATTTTGATGAAACATTTGCACCTGTAGCTAGGCTTGAAGCTGTTAGATTATTATTAGCTTATGCCTGTTTAAGTGGTTTCAGATTACTACAGATGGATGTAAAGAGTGCCTTTCTTAATGGACTTATCAATGAAGAAGTGTATGTTTCTCAACCTCCTGGGTTTGAAGATCACAAGCATCCTGACCATGTCTACAAATTGAAAAAGGCTCTTTATGGCTTGAAGCAAGCACCTAGACAATGGTATGAGAGGTTAAGTAATTTTCTAATTGATCAAGGGTACAAGCGAGGTGAGGTTGATAAAACTCTGTTCATTAAAAAATCTGGAACTGACATTATTCTGGTGCAGGTTTATGTGGATGATATTATTTTCGGTTCCACCAATAATGCCATGTGTAATAAGTTTGTAAAAGAAATGCAAAGTGAATTTGAAATGTCTATGATGGGAGAATTGAATTTCTTCCTTGGTCTACAGGTTAAACAATTAACAAATGGCATTTTTCTTAGTCAATCTAAATACTGCAATGAACTGTTAAAGAAATTTGATATGCACAATTGCAAGGTGTCTTCTACACCCATGTCTACTAACTGTTGTCTAGACTTAGATGAAAAAGGAAAACCTGTTGATCAAACTAAATATAGAGGTTTGATTGGTTCACTATTGTATCTAACTGCTAGTAGACCTGACATTATGTTTAGTGTATGTCTTTGTGCAAGATTTCAGGCAAATCCAAAGGAATCTCATCTTACCGCTGCCAAAAGGATTCTGAAATACCTCAAGGGAACAGTTAATGTTGGACTATGGTATCCTGAGGGTGCATCCCTTAAACTTGTTGGATTTTCTGATTCTGACTTTGCAGGATGTAGATTGGACAGAAAAAGTACCTCTGGTACTTGTCATCTACTAGGGAGCAGTCTTATATCGTGGCACAGCAAAAAGCAAGCGTGTGTTGCTCTGTCAACTGCAGAAGCTGAATATATTGCAGCTGGGAGCTGTTGTGCTCAAAGCATTTATCTCAAGCAACAACTAACAGATTATGGAGTGACTCTAAACAAGGTACCTCTGGTTTGTGACAATACTAGTGCGATAAACTTAACTAAGAATCCTATTCAACACTCTAGAACTAAGCATATTGAAATTAGACATCACTTTATTAGAGAACACGTATCTAGGGGTGACTGTGAGATATTATTTGTTGAATCTGAAAAACAGTTAGCTGATTTATTCACTAAACCACTTCCTAGAGATAGACTTAATATGCTTAGGACTGAATTAGGAATTCTAGATATATCTAGTATTGTATAACTGATTCTTTATAGTAATTGTATGTCTTTTAACAGTGCTGATAACAAGTTCAATCGATTAATAATTGCATGAATAACTTGATATTATTTGTTTTAATCGATTGAAACCTCGAAATAATCTGTTGATTTCCTGCTTCTTACTCTCGGTATTGATATGTTATTAGTTCAATCGATTAGATACGCTTTTAATCGATTTATTTCACTAACCCTGTAGCTCGCAAATTTTCTTCTATAAATCAATCGATTAAATCTTCGATTCAATCGATTGAATTCACTAATGGTACTTTGCTTAATTTTCCTTTGCAAAATCAATCGATTTATTCATCGATTCAATTGGTTTATTTCACTTATGAATTTCTGCAAGTGCGAAATCAATTGGTTACAGGAAAAATCAATTGATTAATTGAAATTAAATGAATTGGCTCTGCACACAAGTAATTTCTGCAGATTAGGTTGAACTCATTTACAATAAGATAAAATCTCAACCACTTCCTTTAATACTGATCGACTCTGATTGGATACATACTGCGAAGGTAATTAAGTGTTTCTGTATCAAACTCTTCTCTCTCCACCTTTATCATCACTGTGCAAGATCACAAAAAGACTAAAGACAAAATCCTGAAGTCAAACGATTTCGTATTCCTATTTCCTTAACTTGAACTCTTTCTTTCTCGTTCCTCTCGTTTTGCTCATCAAGCATGTTCAAACGATCGAAGTCTGGAAGAAAGAAATCAAGCAGGGGCGAGTCGTCTTCGTTCTGCGGAGAACAAAATGTTGAAGGAAGGATTGAGACTTGGTTCAACGGGGACCAAGAGCAAATGAATCTGTTTATTCATGAGTTGAGCAGAAAACAAGTCAACATACCAAAGCTGTTAAAGTTTTCCTGGTTTGATGCTTGAAGGATTTAGAGGCATCAGAAAGCTGCTGCAACATCAAAAGCTTCAGAAGTTTCTGGAGTTGGACGGTAGGATTTATCCCGACTTAATCAAAGTTTTCTTCACAAATTTGTCCTTTGAAGGTTCCACCTTGAAAACCCAAGTTAAAGGTGTGGACATTGAGATTACTCCTAACATCTGGAATGAGGTTGCTGGTTTAAAGGATTTAGGAGTGAAAGTCACCAAAGGGTGTACTTCTGATGTGGAGGAATTTAATAAGGTTCAATATTTTCGGTCATGCATGAAGAATAGGCATGACTCGTCGAGCTCGCTCAATACTTGGAAACTAAAATTGGAAGAAAGGTTGCTTGCCTGCATTGTGTCTTGGCAGCTCACTCCGAGGGGGAGCAATCATGCGGTGCTAAATGAGGGAGATTTAGTACTAATGTATTGCATTCACCACAGGATTCGGGTGAACTGGGTTTTTGTCATCAAAGACCACATGATCAAGGCAAAAAGACTCAGTGATTTCAGGTACCCCTATGCTATACTGATTTCCAAATTTTTAACATATTTTGGTGTTGATCTTGAAGGAGAACTTGTCGAGACAGTTCGTTCAACAAACGAAATAAATAACTCTATGCTTCACAAAATGGGATTTATGAAAGTTGATGGTGAGTGGGTCTCCAAGGAGGATGCTTGGAAGAGATGAAGAAAGTGATGAAGATGAACAAGAGGAAGAAAATATCAACACTCGATATTCCTGGCACTTCTGGAGCTCATCCATCTGATCCTATGGAAGAAGTGATCCCGCTGGAGATGATTCCATATAATCCACCCCCTGACCGTGGCACACCTCTGTCACAGTTTGAAAGAACAATGCTGCAGCAAATGAATCAACTTCAAGCTGATCAAAGGAGGCATATGAATATGACTACAGCTATAAGGGCTCGACAACACTATTTGGATGAGAATTTTATTGCAAGGTTCCAGCACATCGATAATCAACTTGAAGACATTTACAACAGAATTGTGGAAATACAATTCAACCCAGGTCCCGAGATGATTGAAGTTTACTGATCAATGTCCGTCGATAATTCCGTTTTTTTTTCTTTTCTTAGTTGGTTTTATATTCTCGCTTTTATTTGGGGGTTCTCAAGTGGCCCCATTGGACTGTATCCATGACAATCTATTTGATGCAGTCAAATAGGGGGAGAATTATTTTGATTAAAACTGCCACTACACACACACCACATCACAAAATATATGTCTCTGGTATGCATGTCTCTGGTCCGATTTTATGCAGGTGCAGTGGTTATTTGTCTCCATCAAATAGGGGAGATTGAAGCACTTGGTGGATTTGATGAAGACTTAGATATAATTTGATGAAGACATAAATTTAGTTTAGGTTGTGGGTGTGTAGATGATTAGGTTTTTTAGCTTGAGCACTTAATCCCTTGATAGGCCATTATATGTTGTGATGAAGCGCCTTAATCTTTCGCATAGCATTGAAAATCATTTTCTGCATTAAAAGAACAAACTAAGTTTTTCAATCTGTTGAAAAAGATTTTCAATCGGTTAAAATCACTTAACAGAATAAGTGGTTCTATATAATCGTATTTTCAATTGATTGATTCGCAGAATCAACAAGTTAAAATAACTTAGTAAATTTCTCAATATGAAGGTTTCGGAAAAACAATCAATTGAAATACTTTTTAATCTGTTGAAAAAGAAAGATATTTTTCAATCTAAGAGTTTTCTGAAAAACAATCAGCTGAAACGTTTTTCAATCTGTTAAAATAAAGATATTTTTTAAGTCTAAGAGTTTTTAGAAAATCAATCTGTTGAAATATTTTTCAATCTGTTGAAACAGAGAGACTATTTTTTAACTAAGTATTTGCAGGAATTTAATCTGTTGAAATGATTTTCAATCGATTGAAACAGAGTGCCTGTCATTTTTCATTAAGTTGTTTTAATCCATTAAAACTCGAATCAATCGATTAAATGGAACTTTAAATGAAATCAATCGATTGAATCGATGTCTTAATCGATTAAAAGGAACTTTAAATGAAATCAATCGATTGAATCGATCTTTTAATCGATTGAAATAATATTCTGATCGATCATAGTTTCATTTTAATCGATCATAACTCGGTCAGATCGATCATACTTCAGTTCTAATCGATCATAACTCGGTCTGATCGATCATACTTCAGTTCTAATCGATCATAACTCGGTCTGATCGATCATACTTCAGTTCTAATCGATCAGAGTCTCTTCTAAACTGTTTTACTTTAAACTAATCGATCTTTTGACTCTCTGAAACAGTTTTTGACAGTTGAATCAGTCTGATTCTATGATTTACTCTATATATACAGATTTGATCTAACTTTTGATATATACAATACAATACAACACACTACTTGAGAAAACTTGAGAAATCAATCTGTGAATCGTTCATCTACGTTTTTCTCTCTGCATTCAAGATTTTGTCATATCATAAGGTGCTTTGATCAACATTGTGGTCATTCACAGCGAGAGAGTGCTTTAGAATTGGTGCTGGGCAATTAGAATTCAAAGTCCAGGTTTCTTCTTTCCTTATTCTTTTGTATCGTGTGAATTGTGCAGGTTGGATTGTAATCTGCACTTGGTACAGTAACTGGATTTGGTTACTGGGTGTTTTTCAAGATTCTATCTTATAGGTTGAAAAGATAGTTCTTGGTGTAGATAGGTGAGGATCTACGGGTTGTAATTGTCACTTGGTATTAGTGGAAACTTAACAGGTTTTGTCAAGAACTGGACGTAGCTCTGGATTAGAGTGAACCAGTATAAATTTGTGTGTTGATTTCTTTCTATCATCTCTTTTAAATTCTGAATATAATCTTGCTGTGTTTTAAATCAAATCATCTTTTCAAGAATTGAATAAAGATAACTCATTCTTCCAAAAGAAAGTAAAGTTTTGCGAAAAAGTTTTTAAGTTCAATTCACCCCCCCTCTTGAACTCAACCATTAATTCTTTCATAATTGACCTAGATGTCTCTATTTATAGAGAAAACACTTCCAACGGTCATATAGAAGAGATTCCATGGCAAAATATCCGTTGGCAATGGCTAGGAGGCAAAACTGGTCGCATTTAATCGATTATATTTCAAGATAATCGATTATTTCAATATCTCGATGACTTTAATCGATTATTTCAAGCAAATAATCGATTATCGAGACATTTAATCGATTATTTCACGAAATAATCGATTATTCCGAAGAAGAATACCCTGTTTTGGATGTTTTGAGAAAAAATAATCGATTATCACTTCCGATGAATCGATTATTCCGGAGGCTATATCAAGTTTTTGAGATTTATATGCATAATAACCTATGAACATGCTACACCACGAATTTTAACATAACAATCATCCAGAAACAGTCAAATTAAGCGATTTTAAGTTATTTCTAATATCCCTAAGTCTCTTCTAAGATCATAGAATCTATCCTTGGGTAGAGGCTTAGTAAATATATCTGCTAATTGACGTTTAGTGTCTACATACTCTATCTTACAGTTTCCTTCGTTGATATTATCTCTTAAAAAGTGATGTCTAATCTCAATATGTTTAGTCCTAAAGTGCATTACTGGATTTTTAGTTAAGTTGATTGCACTCGTATTATCACACATTAATGGAATGTCATTTAAATATATGCTATAATCCTCTAATTGTTGTTTCATCCACAAAATTTGAGCACAACAACTACCAGTTGCAATATATTCGAACTTCGAGTGGTAGATAAAGCAACACATGCTTGTTTCTTAGAATGCCATGATATTAAGGATGAACCTAACAAATGACATGTCCCACTAGTGCTTTTCCTATCAATTTTACATCCACCATAATCAGCATCAGAATATCCTAATAAACTAATACAGGCATCAGACGCGATACCACAAGCCAAATCCAGTAGTTCCTTTTAAGTATTTTAAAATATGTTTTATCGCAATTAGGTGAGATTCTTTAGGACAAGCTTGAAATCTAGCACACACACGTACAGAATGCATAATATCGAGGTCTACTAGCAATTAAGTATAATAGTGATCCTATCATACCTCTATACATAGTTTGATTAACTTCCAAACCTGATTCATCCTTGTCTAAATAGCATGATGTTCCCATGGGTGTGTTAGCTTCCTTTGAGGTGTCCATACCAAACTTTTTGAGAATCTCTTTGCAGTATTTAGTTTGAGAGATGAAAGTGCCATCTTTAAGTTGCTTGATTTGAAGTCCAAGGAAGAATGTTAATTCTCCCATCATAGACATTTCAAACTCTCCCTGCATAATCTTAGCAAATTCTACACATAACAAACTATCAGTTGATCCAATAATATATCAACAAGTATCACATCCTTAATCTCCAATGTATTTGCACCACCTATATTTCCAATTCCGAGAATCTTCCCTTTGTTGTTATCCCCATAAGTCACATATCCTTGTTCTTTGGCTTTGAAACTTACAAATTTCGTTTTATCCCCAGTCATATGTTTTGAGCATCCACTATCAAGATACCACGAGACTTCTTTGATTTGGAAGTTTCCTACAAAACAAGAACATAGTAAACTTAGGTCCCCACAACTTTTGGGTCCTTGAGGTTAGAGACATAATAATCTATTTAAAATATCGCAAAACAATCTATTCTTTGGGTGTTTTAAGAAGTTCAAGCAAAACTGTTTTTATAGACTATTTTCAAAATTGCTGGTTTAATTAATCTGTTAAAAGATTCTTTTAATCTGTTAAAAGTGCAGTTTTAATCTGTTAAAACATCTTTTAATCGATTAAAACGCAGTGTAGAAAAAATTTTTAAGTTGTTTTAATCGATTGAAATGAGTTTTTAATCGATTAAAAGAGTTCTGATCGGTCATAACTAAATTCTGATCGATCATAACTGATCTCGACCGGTCATAATAAAAATCTGATCGATCATCCTGACCCTTTAAGTGATTTTAATCGATTGAAACGTGTTTTTAATCGATTGAAAAATTTCTGACCGCTCATAATTAAACTCTGATCGATCACATTTGCTTCGATCGGTCATAATAAAAATCTGATCGATCATCCTGACCCTTTAAGTGATTTTAATCGATTGAAACGTGTTTTTAATCGATTTAAAGGATTCTAACCGCTCATAATAAAAATCTGATTGATCATAATGAGTTCTAAATGGTTTTAATCGATTAAAAATAAGTTGTATCGATTAAAATGCTGTAAAAACACTCCTTTGACCATTCTAAGTGATTTTATTTGGTTCTTTCAAAACCTGCATCGAGTTAAAAACATGTTTTAAGAAAGCTTTTGTAAAAATACTTTGTTTTAGGTTGTTTAAAACAATTTTAGAGGCTTTTCGCAAAAATCTTTAAGTGAAGAACCTTCATGCAATAGAAAAGATAAAATGTTTTTACCAATCATTCTGTTTAAAACATACTAAATGATTCATTTTCTTTGAATAAATAAAAGAGACAAACAATTCATTTAACTATAGGAACCCAAACATATTTTCCTTTAGGAACTCCAAAATGCTTAATTTTACATCTATTTGAAGTGTGACCTTGTTTCATACAATAGAAGCATGCATTTGAAGTAGTTTTAGAACAAGATACATTATTAACATGACATGCTCTAGTTCCTTTTTCTACCCATACTCTTTTCTTTTTAGTTTTACCCTTTTTCAAAGAAACTCTATGATTTACATTATTTTGAGCAAATACCATTTCATTCTTCTTAAGATCATCAATTTCTTTTTTGGCTTTGTCAAGCAAATGATTAAGAATATCTATATCATATTCATGCTCTTTACATTTTGCACATGCTAAGTCCTTATCTTCATCTAAGCATACTATTTTCGTATTGGCTACCTCCTTTTCTTCTAAACATGCAATTTTCAATTTTAAGGACTCATTTTCCTTTTCCGATTTTCTTAGATTCTTCTTTACAACTTTATATTCCTTTTTCATATCCATAAATGCAGTAAATAACTCATTATAAGCATTTTGCAATTCATCATGGTCATTTTCTTCACTAGAGGATGAATCGGAATCACTAACCTCAAAATCCGAAGAATTGTTGTTATTTGCCATCAAGCAAATGTTTGCTTCAATTTCTGAGTCGCTTGATTCTGAATTTGAATCACTGTCATCCCAAGCAATATATGCTTTCTTCTTGAATTGCTTTTTGCCCTTGTGTTCATCATTTTTCTTGTTTGGGCATTCGATCTTTATATGCCCCGCTTCACCACAACCAAAGCATTTTATATTAACGGAAGAATTTTCTTTTACCTTTTCCTTACCTTTGAAAGGATGTCTTCCTTTTACTTTCATCATCTTGGTGAACTTCTTTATAAAAAGACTCATCTCTTCTTCATCATTTTCTGAGTCTTCTTCTTCTTCTTTCTTATTTTTGCTTTTTGAAATCTCGGTCTTGAAAGCTAGGTTTTTCTTTTGATATTGATCCTCTTCCTCATTTAGTCTTCCAAGGTCAAGTTCATGCTCCCTAAGCTTTCCAAATAACGCCGCCATAGACATAATGGCAAGATTTTGTGACTCCGAGATGGCCGTCACCTTTGGTTGCCATTTCCTATCCAGAGATTTCAAGATTTTAACATTTAATTCATCAACGTCAAAAATTTTACCTAGTCCGGTGAGATGGTTCACGATATGAGTGAAACGTTTCTGTACGTCAAATATCGTTTCGCCTGGTTGCATTCGGAACATCTCGTATTCTTGGATTAAAGAATTTTTACGTGCTCTTTTGACGTCGTCAGTTCCTTCGTGGGTCACCCTTAGCATTTCCCACATTTCCTGTGCACTTTTACAAACTGAAATTCTATAAAACTCATCAAGGGTTAGAGCAGATGAAATAATGTTTCTAGCCCTAACATCAAATTGTGCTTTTCGACTTTCGTCGGCAGTCCATCTAGAAATAGGTTTAAGAACGTCAACACCGTTCTCTGTAATTTTAGGAACAAATGGACCGTTTAAAATTGCGTCCCAAACACCTCTATCAACAGACTCTAAAAATATTTGCATACGTACTTTCCAAAAAGGATAATTTTGACCCGCAAAAAGTGGGGGTCTGTTGATAGACGCACCTTCGGCAAAAGTTTGATTTTGTCCGGCCATTTTCGAAAATATTTGAATGACTATCAAAGCAAGCTCTGATACCACTTGTTAGAATCGCGCAGCGGAATGTTCGCGTGGTCGGACAAAAACCAAGAGGGGGGGTGAATTGGTTTCTTAATAAAAATTAGGTTTTCAAAATTTTCCCCAAATTTTACCGATTAAAAACTGCGTAAATGTAAATAGAGAAGAGTAGAGAAGATTACACAGTAGGTTTATACTGGTTCGGATCAAAAGACCCTACGTCCAGTTGCTAATCACTCAAAAGAGGATTAACGCTGTCACTAAGAACAAATTGTATAAACAGATTACAAATCAAAGAGATAAAGTAAAGACAACACCTCTCTTGAAATCCACAAGAGATGAAGAACAGCTTTCCCTAGAGACGGCACAGACACACAATCCACTAAGAACTCCACTTAGTGATTCTTATCGCTTCTAGCCTCACACCAGGTTTCCAAAAGCCCCCTTTCCTTGCAACAAACAGTTCTCCGGCACTCACAAGCACTTAACTTTTGTATGGAAAGAGTTGTTCTTATTTTTTCGAGTGCCAAAGCAGAGTTTAAGTAGGGAAATTAGGGTTAAGGAATTGGGGATTTCGAAACTAGGGTTCTTGGTAATTGGGTTTTCGAAAATAGGGTTAATTTGAAATTTAAAAACAAAAACAGACTGAAATAATCGATTAAATGGAGTTTTAATCGATTAAAACAGAGCCAAATACGCAGAACCCAATCCTCTCTGGTTTAATCGATTATTTGGTGAAATAATCGATTATTTGACCTTTTAATCGATTATTTTGATGTTTTAATCGATTAAAACAGTGAGTATATGCTTGAAAATGGTTTTCTCACTGTTTTAATCGATTATTTCCCTATATAATCGATTAAAGCCGAGCCTGCATGATAAATTTGAGCATTTTGAAGCTTCTAAGTTACAGACTATGTACCGGCTATCTTAGACTCTATAATTACAGACTCAATCAAACTAAAACAGAGTTATTACAATACAGAAATCATCAATCATCAATCTTCAATCTTCAATACTCTAAGTCTTTAAGCTCTTGGATCATCATCAAAATCAACATTCTTCATGATCATTATTTGCAACATCAAGTCCTTGAATGTTCAACAATAAGAAATCATATTTATCATCTGTTATTAAATGCTTTTATTGTATGAAAAGAGGTCATTCTGTGAAATTTTGTAGAATTAAAAAGTTTGTTTTACCAAGAGGTAGAATGAAGTGGATTCCCAAGAATTCATTTCAAATAACCTGATTGGACCCAATGATTATAAAAAGGGTACCAGATATATGTTAAATCTGTTTTGCAGGAATAAAATCTGGAAGTTCTTTGGTACCCAATCAGCAAATTTCGATTCTGGATTCATGAACTGAATATTTTAATTGATATAAAATAGTTTTAATCGATTAAATTCACTTACAGAGAATACCAGAAAAGCTGTTTGTACATTTTTAATCGATTAAAATACGAATTAATCGATTAAAATGTTCTCAGGAATTTTAGTTTAGCTGTTTTAATCGATTAAAAAGGATTTATATCAGTTAAAACCACTAATAGGTCAAATTTAATTGATTCTTCTTCATTTTAATCGATTAAAATTCTGTTATCATTTTATTAAATTCTTCCAGTGCAGAAATAATCGATTCTTTTATGTATTAATCGATTATTTCACTGTTGCATTTTCAAACCTAATATTAAAGATCAATTAATAGGTTAATTTGTTGATTAATCGATTAATTTGTTCCTGAAAATTATTTTAACTACAGCCAATTGAAAATTGCTCAACTAATCAAGGTTTTGTCAAGTTGTACTTCAATTTACAAAATTTGAAATCCGAAACTCATTATTTTGTGCACTTGAGTCTATCAGTCTCATTCTTCATTCTCTGATTCAAAATTTCTTCACTCTTCTCTCCCGCACTCACATACCTCTCTAATCTACACAACAAGATGCTTAGGAGATCAAAATCAAGGAAGAAACATAAAGGAGAATCTTCCTCTGTTGTCAATCCTGGTGGTCATTTGGAAGCATGGTTTGATGCAGATATTGGAAGAATGAACACTTTCATTGCTGAGTTCAGTCAGAAGCAGATTTTTACTCCCAAGTTTATCAAATTCAAATGGCTTGATGAAGAAGGATTTACAACTCTGAGAAGAAAGCTGAAAAGTCAGAAACTAAGGACCTTCATGGAGTTTACTGGGAATATTAAACCTGATTTGGTTCGGGTCTTTTATTCCAATTTAACTGTGAATGGTTCTACAATCAGATCTCAAGTGAAAGGAGTTAATATGGAAATCACTCCTTCTGTTTGGGAACAAGTTGCTGGCCTCAGGGATAGTGGTGTCAAAGTATCCAGAGGAAACATCTCTGAAATACCAGACTTCAACAAAATTCAATTTTTCAGGTCCTGTCTTAAAGATCCAAATGATTCGGTAAGAATTTTAAATGCTGAAAAACTGTTGCTTGAACATAGGTTGTTAGCTTTCATTGTGGCATGGATGCTTACTCCAAGAGGGAGTAATCATGCTATACTCAATGAGGGTGATCTTGCTCTCATGTACTGCATTTCAAATAATATTCGGGTCAACTGGGTTTATGTAATCAAGGATCACATGTTGAAAGCAAAAAGGTTAGCTGATTACAAATTGTCGTATACCATGTTGATTAACAATTTCTTTAGATATTTTGAAGTTGATCTTATAGGATAAAGTGTGGAGACTCCTAAAGCTTCAAATGAAATTAATGACTCCACTTTAAGGAATGGGGTATATCAAAATTGATGATGAATGGATATCAAAAATTGATGCTGGAATGTCTGAAGATGAGGATGAAGATGAAGAAGAAGCTGATCAAATTCCTTCTCCTCCAGCTGCTGAAGTTCCCGAGTCTACTGGTGGGGAAGCTTCATATGAGAATATGGAGATTATTCCCTACATAGACAGCCTGACCGGGGGACTCCACTTTCACAATTTGAAAGGACCATGCTTTCTCAAATGGCCACAATGCAAGAAAATCAAAGGAAGCATATGCAAATGACCTATCAACACTTCCAACAGACCAACACACAGTTAACAAATCTGGGAAATTAGATCGCTAATATCTATACCAAACTGGAAGATATGCAGCTCAATCAAGGAAATTGGGATGATTGAGTCTTGTCAACAAGGGTCCCTTTCTATCATAATTCTTTTTCTTTCCTTATGTCTTATTTCTTTAACTGCTATTTTTATTTTGGACTGTAATATTAACTGGTTTTAAACCAGAAACAATCCTTTAAATTTTCTCAATATGATGCAGGCTTTTATTTGAATTAAGAGAGCCTAGATAGAATCAAAAATACTTTTCTGATATTTTTAGCTAATACAAAATCGATTCAATCGATTAAATCAATTAAAAAAACATTTACACAGGAAATTCGCACCAATATAATCGATTAATTTGTGTATTAATCGATTAAAAGTTGTATGTCAAGTATCTGTATCAACTAAAACTAGTTTACATCAGTTAAATCAACTAGATAAGATACTATTCTGATTTTGCTATATCTTTTGGTTAAATCTTAAAACAATCTAGTTGATATTATCTTAAAAGATCTTCCTAATAATCGATTTTACAAAATCCGAACTAAATTAGGCATTTTAAATGCATCAAACAACACTTAATTTTCAAATCTGGTTGTTTTAATCATTAAAAACAAGCTTTAATCTATTAAAAGCACTTATACAAAATTTTTCATACTGTTTTAATCAATTAAATATCGATTTAATCGATTAAATGAACTTAAGTTTCTAGATTTCTAATTTCATCACTGTTTTAATCAATTAAAACAATATTTTAATCGATTAAAAACAGTAACAAGAACATTTTAATCGATTTTGTCCTGTTTTTAATCGATTATTACTCAGGAAAGAAAATTAAAGGCTTTAGTTAATGGTTGTTCTTGTAACATGCTACTAAAGCATGATTCCCTTATCTTTACATGTGTCTATTGTATTCATTACAATCGTGTTAATGAAGATAAGTTTGAATCAACTTTAATTGGTATTTCAGTGAGTAATACATCTTGTTGATATCATGATTTCTTATAATACTGGGTTCAAAATAAATTTGGTTACATGTCATACATATTTTACTTCTTTCTTCCCTATTTTGATGAAGTCAAAGGGGGAGAAATGATTGTTGTTGATAATGATTATTTTTATACTCACTATTTTAGGGGGAGTAGTAATATAGGGGAACAAATGGGAGAAATGATTATGTTTTTGAATACTCACTAATCTATATATTCAAGTGACTTCTTCTGTAGAAATATTATTCAAAGAGGTGTTTGTCTTCATCAAATAGGGGGAGACTAAAAGTAATGAAGATCTTATTGAATCTTTTAGACGAAGATCTTGTTGATTTGATGAAGTCAAAATAAAGTCAAAGGCTATTCTGTTGTAGTCAAAGGTCACTTATATAAAAGGGTAGAGTGTTTAGTGAGTCTGCATCTTTACTTAGGTATAATTATTCTTATCTCTCTACTGCATGAGGTATCTTCATTTAAAAGATTTTGCAAAAGCCTCTAAAACGTGTTTAATCTGTTAAAAACAAAGTATTTTGTTAAATGGTTTTTAAGTAAGTTGTTTTAAATGATATTATGTGAGCTTTTATCAGTTAAAATGTTTTTAACACTTTCGTAACAGGTTTTTAACTGATAGGTTTTCGAAATAATCGATTAAAACCTTTTAAAACATATACTAGACTTATTTTAGTTGATATGTCTTCGAAATAATCGATTGTTTTCATTAAAGGAGTTTTTGAAAACCTTCTACCAGTATTTTAACTGATATAGAATTGAAATAAACTATTAAAATGACTTAGAATATTTTGAAAAGTGTTCTGGCAGAATTTTAATCGATACAAACTTGAAATAATCGATTAAAATAACTTGAAGTGTTTTGAAAGTTATTCTGTCAGTACTTTAATCGATACAAACTCGAAATAATCGATTAAAATAACTTGAAGTGTTTTGAAAGTTGTTCTGTCAGTATTTTAATCGATACAAATATGAAATAATCGATTAAAACAACTAAGAGATTTTTCCAAAGTGTTTTAAATCGATTAAAATAGATTGTTATCAGTTAAAATCACTTTGAAAGTTTTATGAAAACTTTTGACAGTTTTTTAATCGATTAAAAGGCGAAATAATCGATTAAAACAACTTAAGGGATTTTTTACAAAGTGTTTTAATTGATATAAACGTTGTCGTATCAGTTAAAACAAATCTGGAAAATGATCAAGAAAATTTTAACAGATTAAAAAAAGTTTTAAGAGATTAAAACAAGACTTTTAACAGATTAAAAGATTATTTTAACAGATTAATTAAACCAGCAGTTTGGAAAATCTTCTATATAAACAGAATTGTTTGAATAGTTTAAAACACATCTTTTGGCAATCAATCAAGAAATCATAAGTGCTACTTTCAAGAAAGAATCGCGCAAGTTTTGTGAAGTTCTTAGAAGTTCTTTCTTGAGGCAATTTTTGCATTCTTTTGGTGAAGAAACTTATTCTGCAGAGCTGCATAAACCTGGTTTGGGTGTTCTAGTTTCTTCTCTTTGTTTCTTTACTTTTCTCTTTTGTATTGTGGGTGCCTGGAAGTGTGGGCACTGGTTTCTGTGGCTGGAATTTGGCTGCAGGGTTGTTCAAGAACTGGAAATTGGTTCTTGGTGAAGGTTTAGGTGCAAGGAATAGAATTGTGGTTCTTGTGATAGATTGGGTATGTGATTGGAATTGTAATCTGTAAAACATTCAATCTAGTGGAACCCAACTGAAATTTGGCTGGAAACTGGACGCAGCCCTGGGATTGGGTGAACCAGTATAAATCTTGGTTGTATCTTTCTAAACCTTTCTCTTTTTAATTCTGCCACTGCCTTTAATTTGATTGTTTGCTTTGTTTGATTCAAGAATTGATTAGAACTCTTAATCTTTGAAATAGATAATCTGTAATTTGCGAAAATCTTTCAAAGATCAATTCACCCCCCCCTCTTGATCTCAGCCTCCTTTTTTAACAATAGGGTAATATCGTAATTTCTCTTAATCTTTACTTTATGAATTAATCCGTCATAGGGAACCCGAAAGGGGCATCGTGGGGGTGCTAACACCTTCCCCACGCGTAACTAACTCCCTTACCTAACTCTAGTTATAATGACCAAGTTTGGTTTTTCTTAAAATCAACGCCTTTTTATCCTTTTCTAATGTTTATGGTCAAAATATTGGTGGCGACTCCATAAGAACCTTTTTACGAAAACCTTGCTTTTATTAGAGGATAGTTCGGTTGTTGAGCACCTCGGGAGCAATGATCACATTTTTAATAAAACGCGAGTCTAAACCATCTTTTCGCGACCACTCGCATAAACGTTCGAGATGTCCCTAGACGTCGGAACGGACGGCGGCGACAATGATAAACAAGCCGTTTGCATGACAGCAAATAGTGAGGAAGATAAATCCCCTTGGTATCATGACATTAATAGATACCTCATGAAGGGTGAATATCCCGAGGGAATCAGTGATAATGATAAAAGAACTATTCGGAAAAGGGTCGTGGGGTTTACGATGATTGGAGAAACCCTCTATAAAAAGAATTTTGATTCCATTTTGTTGAGATGTGTGGATCATGAAGAAGCCCAAAGCTTGATTAGAGAAATCCATGAGGGAATCTTCGGGACTCATATGCTAGGGCATGTCATGGCTAGGAAAATCCTCAAAGCAGGATACTTATGGTCCACAATGGAAGGCGATTGTCATTAGTACGCTAAAAGTAGTCATAAGTGCCCTGTATATGCTGACAATGTTCATGTCCCACCAGTACCTCTCAATGTTATGGCAATACCTTGGTCATTCGTTATGTGGGGCATGATTAGGGATGGCAAAACGGGCCAGCCCGCCTCGTTTTGGCCCGCCCCGCCTTTGGCCCGCCAAAAGCGGGGCGGGGCGGGATGGCCCGATATAGTCATAACGGGCTATAGACCTTGGCCCGCCCGCCAAGGGGCGGTTAGCAGGCCGGAGGCTGGCCCGCCATAATTTAGAAAAAATAATTTTTTTTTAAATAATTTTTTTTAATAAATTTAATAATAAGATTATTATTTGTTTGTCAATAATTCAATATATATATATATATATATATATATATATATTATTTCAATTTAATAATATAAATCAATACATTATTTTAAGAAATTATAATTTAGAACAATAATAAAATTTACATAATAATAAATAATAACAAATATATATATATATATATATATATAAATAACGTTAAACTTATAAAATTTATATTTTTTATATTGAAAAATTCAAATACCTATATCTTTTTTATTTGATAAAACTTCATATTATTTTTGGTTGAGTAATTCTTATAGCTTTAATTCAAGTAATAAGGATAAATATAATCAGTGCTTAGGATAAATAAGGAGAACAGGAGATAAGGTTATATTTCAGGAAGGAGAATATTTTATGTGAGAATGAAACTTTTTTAATTCTCTTTTTAAAATTTTTAACTTTATATATTATCTTTCTAATTAATTTTATTATAATAAAAAATTAGTTTTTTATTAATTAGGCGGGTCGCGGCCGGCTCCGCCCCATCCTGCGGGTTGGCCCGACGGGTTGGCGGGCTTGGCGGGCGGGCCAAAGCGGGCTGGTGGGCTGAAAACACCAACCCATCCCGCCATATTATGGCGGGCTGGTGGGCCAGCCCGCCGGGCCTAGCCCGTTTTGCCATCCCTAGGCATGATGTTATTGGACCCATCGAACCCAAAGCGTCTAATGGTCATCGCTTCATTCTGGTGGCCATTGATTATTTTACTAAATGGGTGGAAGCTACATCTTACGCACATGTGACCAAAAAGGTGTTGACTACCTTCGTTAAGAGGAATATCATATGTCAATACGGTATCCCTCATCATCTCATTATTGATAATGGGACCAATCTGAACAATAAGATGATGGAGGAACTATGTCGAGACTTCAAAATTCAACATCATAATTCCTCTCCTTATCGACCTAAGGTGAATGGTGCAGTAGAGGTAGCCAATAAGAACATCAAGAAGATCATCCAAAAGATGGTCAAAACCTATAAAGATTGGCATGAAATGTTGCCCTCTGCCCTTCATGGTTATCGAACGTCTGTACGGATCTCCACAGGAGTTACTCCATTTTCCCTAGTATACGGAATGGAGACCATACTTCCTATAGAGGTCGAAATACCTTCCCTGCGAGTTATAATGGAAGCAAAGTTGACAGAAGCTGAATGGATTCAAAGTCGGTACGACCAGCTAAACCTAATTGAAGAAAAATAGTTGAATGTTATATATCATGGGCAAGCCTATCAAAAGGGCTTATGACAAAAAGGTCAACCCTCATATTTACCATGAAGGGGATCTAGTGATAAAGAAATTTCTTCCGGCCCAGAAGGATAAGATTGGAAAATGGACAGCAAACTATGAAGGACCCTTTGTTGTCAAACGAGCTTTCTCGGGAGGAGCTCTTATCCTCACCGATATGGACGAAGAGGAATTTCGACACCCAATCAACTCTAACACGGTAAAGAAGTATTATGCTTGAAGATATTGCTCAAGACCCGTCAGGAATGAAAACCCGCAAAGGGCATCCCTAGGCAAAAGATAGGGCCCATATTTCTCTCTAGGATACGTCCTAGGCAAAAAGTAGAGGTATATACAAAAAAAAAAAAGCAATGGTTACTTTAGCCGAAAACTGAAAGGCAAATAAGGTAACGTTCTTCCAGAAGCAAATAGTTTGCATAGTCTTCACTCTGAGCTCAGGCATCAACTAGACCAATTAGGAGAACCAGGGGGTAGATATCGTAGACATGAGTGTTTGAGCCTATACAGTATGCCAACCCCAGCCAGCCATTCTTCTAAATACCTTTTGTAATCCTTCTGTAAAAGAAACAAACTTTTGCTCATATATCAATAAAATTCCCTTTTATTTCCTTTCTTTGGACCAAATATTATGGAAATGCCTCTCTATTGATAAATCATAAATGTGTGCAAAGGCCTTTAATCAAAAGATCAAACATGAATCTTAAAAAGGGAAGCATCAAAAATAAGGAAAGAATAAATGTCTGCTAAGATATTCTTAGGTAAAGATTAGGATAGCCTGTAAAAAAATTAAGGCAGCTCGCTAGATCAAAAACTCGTAAAGGGCTATCTAGGAAAAAGATAGGGCTAAAACCAAAAGATGAATAAAAGAGGGGTCCATCAACAAAATCATAGAAGCCCATCGACATATTCACCCAACAGGAGAATGTTGGTCACTTTTCTAGATGCATCAAAAATAAAAAAATGAATAGATCGCATTTAGGACATTCATACACAAAGTAGTTGCACAAAACAACTTTGTCAAAATCAAGGAAAAATATATTTTTTTAAGTAAAAACAATAAACATGCATATAAGGAGATCATACTCTATATTTGTGATTGAAAACAAGAGGTGCCAAAATCAAGACTCCAAATAATAAAAAAAAATTCCCACAAGAAAGAGAGGCAGATTATCTTCAAAACCACTCCAGCAAAAATAAAGAGCCTCAAGAAATCCAAAGCTCCAACAATTCCTCCTTCCACTCAAAAAGAAGAAGGCATAACAAAGAAAATCCAAAGAAAAATCGTCCCCAGTAAGCCTACTACAAAGGCAAACTCCAAATTCATATCCTCAGGGAGTCATTTTCCTATATCGCCCAATATGGACATCCCCAGTGGAATGCATAGGCAAGATCTGGCAAGCAAAGAGCCAATATCCCCAGAAAGGGACATTAGCCTATCTAGAGGCAAAAACAATGCAAGTATAAAGTTTTCACCACTATTGAAGCATCTGCCTAATCAAGAGGCAAAATCAATAGAAATAAACAAATTCTTAGTGGATTCCTGCCTAGATCAAGAGGCAATCATCAAGAATCCCCGACAACCAACGAGTCGGATGACTATAGAAAAAGCCAAAAATCAAGAATCCCCAACAACCAACAAGATGGACAACTATTAGAAAATCCAAAATCAGCAAAAATCCGCAGCAATTATCAAGCTGGATGTCTATAGAAAAAACCTAAAAACAAAGAATCCCTGACAAAACCAGACGACTAACCAGAAAAGTCAAAAACAAATTCTCAAATAACTACTCCCAATGGAGTCGGCGCATTACCAGAAAGCAGCAAGCTGCCAGCACACTTTTAGTCCTGAAAAAAGGACTCAAAACCAGATGAGGGTTCATACTCATCAGCCAAGGGATCGACTACAATAAAAGCGTCTTACGGTTTCAAGATTATCAACTATGATAGTCTTACAGAAGGGGACTTATCAATCACCAGAACCTTACAAAAGGGGGTTCATACCTGATAAGCTTTATAGAAGGGGGCTTATCAACCATGAGGGTCTTACAAAAGGGGATTCCTCAAACCGGCAGAGTCTTACAAAAGTGGGCTCGTCGGCTTACAACATGGTGGGGGTTCATACCCACAAGAGTCTTACAAAAGGGGACTCAGACCTGGTGGGGGTTGGTACTCACTAGATCCTTACAAAAGGGGGCTCGGACCTGGTGGGGGTTAGTACTCTCAAGAACCTTACAAAAGGGGGTTTGGACCAGATGGGGGTTGATACTCATCAAATCGAAGGATGACTGGGAAAGAGGGTTAACTCCTTCACCTGCCAACCAATCTCTTAGGCATATTAAGCCAACAACCAGTTAGCCAGGTGAAGGAGGAGGGGGGCAGTTGTAGACCTAAAATCTTGTTCGGCTTCTCAATAAAGATCAAAAGACTTTTATTTTAAAGATGGGTAAAGTTCCGTTGGGCACCTAGTAGTATCAATCGACTTCCGTTTAAAGAAAGTAGAGTTTTTCTGAATAAATAAAAAGTGAAAATTTGAAGAAACACTTGGAATGGTCATCCCACATTCCAGACGGCCGTCCCAAGTAAATTTTCAGCTTTGAGACGCACATCCCAAAAGCAAGACACACTTCCCAGATGTTTTTCACTTTGGGACGGCCGTCCCAACCATTTTTACACTTTGGGACGGTCGTCCCACATTTCAAGAGTTGGGACGGTCGTCCTAACGTCCTAACACTGCAAAACTATAAATAGGGACACTTATTCACACCAAAACACACCAAAGTCATAACTACTCACTCCTACCTCTCTTTACTCTCTGATACACTCATAACTTAAGAGTTTTTCTTTGTATTTTGGAGAGAAGAGCGCTTGTAGTGCGGAAGGACTGCCAAAGAGCATCCTTAGAGTTAAAGATTTGTAATAAAGCTTGCTTCGGAGGTTCTTTTCATCACTCTTCCCTTTTATTGCTTTATTTATTACTTTCCTATGTGCAATAGAAATAGGATCATGTAGATAATCATCTTAATACCAGATAATAAAATAGGGTAATGGCGTAATCTCTTATAATCTTTATTTTATAAATTAATCCATCATAGGGAACCTGCAAGGGACGTCGTGGGGGTGTTAATACCTTCCCCACGCGTAACTAACTCCCTTACCCGACTCTGTTATAATGGTCAAGTTTGGTTTTTCTTAAAATCAACGCCTTTTTTTACCCTTTTCCAATGTTTATGGTAAAAATATTGGTGGCGACTCCATAGAACCCTTTTTTACAAAAATCTCATTTTTCTTAAAGATTAGTTCAATTGATGAGCATCTTGAAAGCGATGATAATTTTTTTTACAAAACGCGAGTTTAAACTATCTTATCACAA
Source organism: Sphenostylis stenocarpa (assembly GCA_963425845.1). NCBI lineage: Eukaryota > Viridiplantae > Streptophyta > Magnoliopsida > Fabales > Fabaceae > Sphenostylis > Sphenostylis stenocarpa. The sequence goes on from OY731403.1 coordinate 53,504,466, forward strand.
CCGCTCGCATAAACGTTCATAACATCCCGAGATGTCGGAACGGACGGTGGCGACAAGAATGCTGGTAAGAATTTATTATTTGTACAAATATATGTGGATGATATTGTTTTGGATCTACTAATTCTACCCTGTGCAGAGAATTTTCAATTAATATACAACAGAAGTTTGAAGTGTCCATGATGGGAGAGCTTACCTACTTTCTTGGTTTATAATTAAAACAAACAAATACTGGAACTTTCATACATCAATCCAAGTATTGTGTTGAACTGTTAGAGAAATACCAAATGGAAAATTGTAAGGAATCCGCAACTCCAATGGCTACAAATTGCTATCTGGAAAATGATGAAAAAGGTAAGGTAGTCAATCAAACCATGTATAGAGGTATGATCGGATCACTTCTATATCTAACCTCTAGTCGTCCTGACATCATGCATAGTGTGTGTGTGTGTGTGTGTGTGTGTGTGTGTGTGTGAGTGTATGTGCTAGATTTCAATATGCTCCTAAGGAATCTCACTTAATAGCTATAAAAAGAATTTTAAAATACTTGAAAGGAACTATAAATCTTGGTCTTTGGTATCCTAGGGAGACTGAACTAACTTTAACTAGATACAGTGATGCAGACTTTGGGGGTTGTAAAATTGATAGGAAAAGTACTAGTGGAACTTGTCACTTACTATGATATTCATTAGTATCATGACATTCTAAGAAACAAGCATGTGTTGCATTATCCACTATTGAAGTTGAATATATAGTTGCAGGTAATTGTTGTGCTCAATCAATTTGGATTAAAAATTAGCTAAAAGACTATGGTATACATTTAGAAGATATTCCATTAAAATGTGATATTACTAGTGCCATAAATCTGACCAAAAATCCTATTATGCATTCTAGAACAAAACATATAGAAATTAGACATCACTTTATAAGGGATCATATAATTAAAGGGGATTGTAAAATTGAATATACCAATACAAAACATATAGATTACTTTTAAGGAGACAAAATAATCGATTAGTATCATTACAAGAAAATCTTATATTACCGACGGATATGTATCCATCAGAAAATAAGGGATTACTGATGGAAATTACCGACAGATTTAGAGTAGTTGTGGAATTTGGTCTTACCGACGGATATATTTGTTAGTAAATGAATAATTAATTAGCAACAGATATATCCGTCGGTAAATTCGTCGGTCAATAAACAAATAATTACCGATAGATATATCCATCGGTAAATCAGTCAATAAATGAATTAGTAATTACCGACGGATATATTCGTGGGTAAATTAATAATTTTGGTAAATGAACAATTAGTTACATAATTATTTGTTCATTTATTAATGGATTTAAAGTATATTTTTAAAAATCAACATTAAATTAAAAAAAATATATTTAAAATTATATAATAATTACTTAATTTTAAATATATTCTAATAAACACGACACACACTTTCACCATCGAGCGCCCTCACATCCAACATATAAATATATAACTATATAAATATATATATATATATATATATATAAATATATATATATATATATAATATATATATATATATATATATATATATATATATATATATATATATATATATATATAAATATAAATATATCAAAATATATAAATATATTTGTATTTATATATTTTATATTTATATATTTACACGGATATACATTTTTTTGTATATAAATATAATTTTTTTGTAAATTATTATTAGAAAAACTTAGTAGCCTAATGGTTGGAGTATCGAGTCTCTAACTCTAAGGTATTGGGTTCGAATCTTGTTAGTTAAAAATTGTAATAAATAATAAAAATATAATGTAAATGGAAGGAGGACCTCTAGATAAATAGAGAAGGGTTATAAATTAAATAATTTAATAAATAATAAAAATATAAATAAATAAAAATGTGTCCTACTTACCGACGGATTTTGTCCGGCGAAAAATCCAATTTTTCTTGTAGTGATTGGCCATAATTGATTAGGTCATCTCCAGGATGTTAATATAATTGATTAATAACAAAAATAATCGATTAAATTGGGTCGTTCAGGATTTTATATGGTGCGCTGATAATCGATTATTAGTTAACATAATCAATTAATTAACCTTCTTCAGACTCTAATGCATACACTATTAATTGATTATCCACTTATATAATCGATTATTGAAAGTACAGAATTAGTTCAATTAAAATCCTTTGCACATCTTACTTTACTACTCTTCCTTCTCTCACTCACTCATCTCTTGTCAAGCTCTCTCCCACAAAAACCCTAGCCTCCATAACCTCTTTTCTCACTTCTTCTCTTCCATTTCTTCATCTTTTTACCCCATACACATGGCTTCCACTGCAAAACCCAAAAGGATGAAAAGGATAGCCTCTAAGAGACCACTAAGACCTGCATCTGTAGAGGGCTGGTTAAGTGATGAAGACCAAAGGGAAGAATTTCTAAACTTCTGGAAGGAAAGAAGGCTCATTACCCATAAGTACATTTCTATTTCCTTTTTTAGGCAAAATGGTTTCTTATTTCAAGATTTACTTGAGTACCAAGGATTAGAGAAGTTTATTGAACTAAATGGAGTTTTCTATCATGATCTAGTAAAAGTGTTTTACTGTAATCTGAAAACTGTTAATGGAGTTATCCATTCTAAAGTGAAGGGAGTAGATATTGCTTTAGATGATGAAATCTGGACAAATGTAGCAGGATTTACAATAGGTGGAGAAAATGTCACTAGGGGGTTTGAAAACTTTAACAAATTAGTTGTCTTTAGATAATGTCTTAGGAACCCCAATACTGCCAGGGATTACTCAATTTATAAAACTGGTGGTATGAAAAAAGATGAATGAATGTTGGCTTTTGTAATCACCTGGATCCTTGTAGCTAGGGGGAGCAATCATGCTCAACTTACTTCTAAAGACATGTACATAATACATGCTCTCAAGTCTAGACTACAAGTTGATTGGCCTGCTGTTGTGAGTGATAATATGAGAAAATCCTATAGGCTTCCTCTATATCCTTTACCATATTCTGTGTTTTTGTCCAAGGTATTTGAATATGTAGGGATTAATATTGATGGTGAATCCTTCAAAACCATGAGCCATGCCAATGCAATTGGAAAGTCTGCTCTTCATCATATGGGACTGATAAAGAAGGATAATGGATGTTCTTCAAGGATGAAGATGAATTTGTTTATGAAGGAGTAGAGCCAATCAATGTTGATATCCCTGATTCTTCTGCTAGGAGAAAATTTTCTACATTTGAGCAAAGCATGCTAGAAAAACTTGATAATATACATCTATGGCAACAAGATAAGCATGAGTACTACTATTCCAGGTTTGATGCACTTGATGATCAAGTCTCCTCAATCATAAACATGCTATAACCAGAACAAGAAGATACTAACATGGAAGATAATGGAGATAACAGTGATGGCACTGTCCAACTATCATCCAATGATGATGATTGATTATCTTTTTCTCTCTTCTGCATGTTTTGACTGGACAAATTTACTTTAACTATCATTTACTTTAACTTGTCTGTAACCAAATACTGCTTATGACTCTCTTTTCTAATATTATGCATATTAATCTCTTAAACTACATGATTTGACCTTTTTTTATTAAGTCCAAGGGGGAGAAAGAAAGAGTTTACTATTGCAGGGGGAGATAGAGTTTGATACTGCTAAATGATACTGTTGAAGAACTTTTACTCTTATTTTTGGTGGTTGGCCATCATAAAAAAAGGGGAAAATTGTTGATGAAGAGGGAAGATAAAACTAGGAAATCTGTTTTTGACGATGTCAAGGTAGTTAGGATAGTTAGTTTGTATAAAGTCAAACAAGCCAAACTTTGAATAATCAAATATGTTAAAACAACACGCTAATAGTCGATTAGATAAATGAATAATCGATTATATGAATTAAAATTAAGTTTTAATAAAACACGCTAATAATCGATTATGTGATTCACCTAATTGATTATTTATCAAAAATTTTGTTTTAACATAATGCGCTACTAATCAATTAGATAAAGGGTTAATCGATTATATGACTTAAAATTCAATTTTCATAAGACGCGTTAATAATTGATTATGTGGTTACTTAATCGATTATTTGTAAAAAATCTTGTTTTAACACAACGTGTTAATAATCGATTATGTAAACACCTAATCAATTATCTGGCTATTTTTAAACTATCACTGCACTCAAATAATTGATTAGATAAATCTGTTAATTAATTATCTATGACAATTACAACAATTTTCTTTTTATAAAGGGATATAAGCTTTCTTTAATCGGTATCAATTTTCAAATACAAACACAAACAATTAGAAAGAACGTTTTGGGCATCAAGGAAAGAGCATAATTCTGCAAGAGATTTTAAATTTCAATTTCAAAGAAAGATTGTTTGGTTGTAGGTGCATAATTCTGTAAATCCAAGGTGAATTCGTTTCATCTCTTTCTTTCATATCTTGTTCTTAAATTTTGATGTATGTGAGGCTAGATAGATCAAGATAACTTGAAAATTATGAGGTTGAACATTTTCAAGTGTTGTGATCTTGATTAGATTGTAAATCTATTATTGAATGAAAAACTCCAGGTTAAGGTTATTTGGTTAAAACTGGATGTAGATTAAAAAAGAATCAAACCAATATAAATTTATGTGTATTTTCTTCTTTTTTTCTATCTTGGTATATTTGTTTTCTATAAACTATGATAATTCTTTTATAATTGATTATCGAGAAAAAGTTATTTAACTAATTGATTAGAAATTCAAAAGATTTTTGAAAACCTAATTCACTTGGGAAAATTTTGTCATTAACATTTTACTATAAGATATTATCTTTCTAAAGTTGATTTGAAATCTCTTTAATCTTCTCTTGAAATATTTTCATCCATAATTTTTTTTCTATTGTCCTTATCTCCTACAAAGGAGAACTTACGTAAAGTTGATATGAATTGAATGACCTCCAAAATATCAACCTTATATTTACGATTGATCTAATCAATATGACTTTCGAGTACACTACAAGAAATTTTAATATTACAGACGGTCAAAATCCGTCGGTAATAACAAAAATCAGTCGGTAATTTCCATTTACCGACAAATTTTCAACGACAAAAAATCACGTCGAAATTTGATGGTCGGTAAATATTACAGACGGATATATCCGTCGCTAAATGTTTTATGAAATTACCGACTGACAGGAATCCGTCGGTAATATTTTTATTGTTTATTAAATATTTTACTTATATAACTTATTTATTTTATAAAAATACCCTTCCCTTTACATTTTTATTATTTATTATTAATTATTTTCCCCTATTATATTTTTAAAGCCTTTAATTATTATTAGATTAAGAGAATTGTTATTGGCAAGATTCGAACCCAATACCTTAGAGTTAGAGGCTGATACTCCAACCACTAAGCTACCAAAATTTTTTGATAATAATTTACAAATAAATTATATTTATATACAAATATATTTATATATTTATATATTTATATATTTATATATTTATATATTTATATATTTATATATTTATATATTTATATATTTATATATTTATATATTTATATATTTATATATTTATATATTTATATTTTTATATATTTATATATTTATATTTTTATATTTTTTATATTTTTATATTTTTATTTTATATATTTTTATATTTTTATATATATATTTATATATAATTAAATATTTTTATATATTTATATATAATTAAATATTTATTTTTTAAAATTATTTAATTTAAGAAATTATTATAAATTAATCTAATTATGATTAAATTAAATTATTAAATAAAAAATATTTAATTTTTTAATTAGGTGAATATTTACTAATTGTTAATTTACCGACGGATATATCCGTCAGTAGAATTCATCCGTAAATTACCGACGGATTTATCGACGGATATATCCGTCGGTAACTAATTATTATTTTACCGACGGATATATCCGTCGGTAAAATCAAATTCCACAAATATTTTATATTCGTTGGTAATTTTCGTCGATAATAATTATTTACCGACGGATTTAAATCCGTCAGTAATACGCGATTTTCTTGTAGTGGTATAGTATCGACTACATAATTTTATCAATTTTTTAATAAAAAAAATTCACTAAATTCTCCAATAAAGAAGTCTGGAAATTTTATGAAAAGTTTTTTTTTTCTAAGACAATAATCTTCTAATTATTAATTTATATTAAAGCTTGTTTATTATCTCATATTATTAATAATGTCCTTTTAAGTCTTTTAAATTTAAGTAGCTACTTTATTAATTAATCACTTTGATTAAACCAACTAGCTGAGCTTTTAGATTTTTTTTTCTTTTAACTTTAGGCCAGCTTAATTTATCAAGTAGTTGTATAAGATACATCCTATATGAAATATAAACAATTCTTCATTCTTAATAATAATAAAAAAAGTTATTATATATATATATATGTATATATATAAAATAATATTTCAAGTTTCATGACTGTTTAGAAAATAATCAGGGAAATATCATACTATAAATAAATGTATAAACTCATTTCCAGCTACATCTTTAACATAAAAATACAAGATAAAATATATATGTTGGATTATTTGAGATTATAGAATAGATCACTAGTACAGAAATCACTTTTAACATCGGCCTTTCTACATCGGTTCTTTAAGAACCGATGTAGAAAGTGAATTCAAGACTTTCAACATCGGTTCCCAGATGAACCGATGTAGAAAGTCTTTTTATAAAATTAAAAGAATTGTCACTGGCAAGATTCGAACACAATACCTTAGAGTCGAAGGCTAATACTCCAACCACTAAGCTACCAAGATTTTCCGATAATAACTTATACATAAATTATATTTATATACAAATAAAAATGTATATCCATGTAAATATATAAATATAAAATATATAAATACAAATACAAATATATTTATATATTTATATGTTGGATGTGAGAGCGCGCTCGAGAGTAAAAGTGTTTGTCAAGTGGGTTTTCAAAATTTGATGTCAAATTTGTAAGCAAGTATCTTTATATGAATTTGTAATTTAATGATAGAATATAATCTTTATAATTTATTTATAATAATATAGAATATAATCTTTATAATTAATTTATATAATGATATAAAATAAAGAAAAAAATTATTTTATATCATTATATAAATAAATTATAAAGATTATATTTTGTCATTAAGTTATAATCCATATAAAGAGACCCGCTCACAAATTTTACATCAAATTTTGAAAATTCACTCGACACACACTTTCATCCTCAAGCGCGTCCTCACATCCAACATATAAATATATAAATATATTTGTATTTGTATTTATATATTTTATATTTATATATTTACATGGATATACATTTTTATTTGTATATAAATATAATTTATGTATAAGTTATTATCGAAAAATCCTGGTAGCTTAGTGGTTGGAGTATCAAGATCCGACTTCTAAGGTATCGGGTTTGAATCTTGCAAGTGATAATTCTCTTAATCTAATAATAATTCAAATTCCTAAAAAATATAAATAGTAAAAATATAATATAAAAGGGAGAGGATGGTAGAGGAGATAGATAGGGTAATTAGAGAGGGTTATGAATAAATAAAATAAATAAAAATATATAAATAAATAAAAATATTAGACTTTCTACATCGGTTCCTTACAACCGATGTTAAAAGCCTATTTTGTACTAGTGGATCAATAGATATTGTTTTAAGACGAAGAGCATATATATAAAATTTGATATAATAAACATATATCGTAATAAAGAGAAATCACAACTAAAATACACGTATTAAGTAATAACTTAGCGTTACAACATATTTTATAATCAAATAAAATTTAAATAGTTCACAGGTATGAAAACCCGTATCTAGTTATTTTTATCAAAATATGCAGCATACCATAAAAACAAGACTCAAACATTCTGGTGAAAAACATCTTTCATTAACTTCTGGAAGTTGTTGTAAGAAGACCCTCCAATATCAGTGGCTCTTACTGCTTTCTTCTTCCACTCTGCAGATTTTTGTCTTATTTCCATTCCTTTTTCTCCCATTATCATTTCGATTACAAGTTTTGTTATCTCGTCTCTCTTCACGTCATGATTAATTTCCATTCCTATCTCCCAAAGTTCGCATACATACCTGGAGTTTGTTTGTTGTTCAGCAAAGAAAGGCCAACAAATCATAGGCACACCAGCATATATGCTTTCAAGGGTAGAATTCCAGCCACAGTGGGTTAGAAAGACCCCAACAGATGGATGAGAAAGCACTTTCTCTTGAATGCACCAACTTGCTATGTATCCCCTATCCTTGATCTCATCAAAGAACTCTTGTGCTAAAGCTACAGATTCATCCATAACTACATCTGACCTTATTATCCATAAGAAAGGTAGCTTGCTATTTGCCAGTCCCCATGCAAATTCTTTCAAGTGATGATTTGTCATTACTGTTATACTTCCATAATTAACATATACGACCGAGTTGGGTTCCCATTTGTCTAACCATGTTAAGCAGTTTGAGTCATTTTTCCATAAACTTGACCCAACTGACATGAAGCCCTTTTCTTTTACAAGAAAATGCCTACCAAGCAAGTCAAGTGGACCAATTGTATATATGTTCGCGTTCTTGGCTCTAAGGGTATCAAGGGCTTCTCCATCCAACTCTTGAAATGTGTTAATGATAATTGAAGATGATTTCAAACAATTTCGTGCCTCAGAACCCAAGAAGTCAAACATAATGTCATCCAAAGTAGTGACTCTAATGAAGCTTGGAATGTCTTTCAGTTTAATATTTCTCATTCCACTGATCCAATCTAAACTTCTATCCAAAGTGCCATCAATCTCAAAATTTTCATCTAAAAATTAGACAAAAACAAATTATATAAGATAAATTTAACATTAATAAACCACATTAAATTTTGATATAATCTAACATAATTAATATGATTAAAACGCTAAAGAAATTACCTAACAATATAATATTGAATTAAAATAAAAGAGAATGATTTATTAACAAAGTTTGCGTTTTTTTTTTCTTGTTAAATGAGAATTCAATATTTATTGATATAATTTATCCACAATTATTAATAATAGAGTGAGAGTTAGGTCCTAGTCTCGATAAAGAGACTTAATTATGTGATATCTTACCTTTTTATATCACTTGCCATTAAATTATGTATGACAAGAATCAGTATGACGTTTATTAATAGAATAGAGGGAGAGTTAGGTCTTAGTCCCACCAAAGAGACTTAGTAATGTGATATCTTACGTTTTTATATCACTTGTCATTATACTTAAATTCGTAGATTAAATAGGTTCGATCTAGATTAAGTAAATTATAATAGGTTAATTCAATTTTTTAATCTGTAATATTTTTCCTGTTTAGTAAAAATTCATGAAAAAAAATTTAATAAGTCAATTCACTTAACTCACTTATTTTAATAATTTAAAAAGATAAAAAATAAAATTAAAAAATACATATTTAAATGGGTCAACTAATAAAAATATTTAGGATTTTATGTATATATATTTCTTATATATGAAATATATCTCATGTAGTTATATCTTTTATTTATATTCTCTATTTATATGTAAAGTCAAAATATGATAAAATATCAAATATTAATAATATTTGAATAATAAATACTTAAATTAAAATAATAACTTAACATTTTTTTCTCTTCCTCTAAAAATTAATAAAAAAATAATTTCATATCTAATTTAAATAAAATATATAGCTTCTAAAAATAATTTGTTTGGAGGATTTTCGTTCAAGTGAAATTTTCCATAAGTTTGACCTGTTTTATGTCTAAACTTATAAAAATTATAACAAATAGCTACTAACTCCAAATTAAGCATTCTATATATGAAATTGAACCCTTATAAATAAGGAATACAATGAAATAAGAATTAACTAAAAAGGATATATGTAAAGAAAGTTATGGGCAAAAGAGTGATAAGAGGTCAAATAAAAAAAATACTTTTGTAGTAACGTGAGAAATGGTATATATATGACTTAGGATGTTAGAATACATGCTATAACACATAATATTATGTGTGTTGCATGTTATTATATGCATATAAAAAAAATATCTTGTTGTGATGTGAGAAATACCATAAAGTATTCTCATATGCATGTTATATTTGTTATGTATTTATTAAAGTTAATATAATGATTTTCAATGAGAAAATATTATGTTATGATGTAAGTGATGTATTAAATTTGAGATTCTAAAGAAGATATTCTAACTCTACTCATACAAAACTCACATAGAGAAAAATATCAAGTAGTGAAAGTTGAGAGTAGTCTCGATGAATTAGCTTGTGGTGTGAAAAAGAATTGTATTCAACCAGTCATAAAGATTTATCTTGTTACATGACGGAACATGTTTCAAGGATGTAATTATGTTGAAGATACCCACTTAGGGAAAGTAGTGTGACAAGTGCACATCTTTCAGTTTAATTCAACACATAAGTCTTTTGGAAGTAGAATTAAAAGTCTATGACATTTGTGTTAGTACATAATGACTTAATTTATTGTTTACATATATATTGAGAGTTAAACACTTAATTTATTGTTTACATATTTTACATGATAAAATTATTTATGAACAGAATATGCAAATGAGGTTATATGTATACAATTTGAGATATTTTTATACACTAGCTTACTTTGATTTTTATTATGTGTTTCGTTTGAACTGTTTTGATCGCATTATTACACATGAATAAAGAATATTTGAAGTATTCGTATGTTAATTCGTTAAGAGAGAAAGAAAAATTTTATATTTAAACATTTTGTTTAAAATATGTATATAAATATCCTTATATAAAAGATGATATTTTTTAAAATTATTTAGAGCTTAATTAATATAAATATTAAATAGTTCTATATTTAGATGATTTAATTTTATTTTTATGTAATTATGAATGTCACATTCTATATTTATAATATTATATATATTATAATTAAGTTTATATATATAATCAAATTTTTTTCTTATGGATTGATGGACATATATCATCAATTCATATTTATTAATTTAAAAAAAATAATAATTATCTTTGACTTATATCTTAAATTTTATTTTATTCTATCTTTCCTTTAATTTATTTATCTTAATATAATATAATATAATTATTTCAAACTATTTTATTTTCTATTTATCTTTTCTTTGTGTAATAAGACATATATGTTTTTATCTATCTTTCATGAGTAAAATAAAAAATAAAATAAATCTTAGAAGAGTTAGTCCTGGTTGGATCATATGATGAATTTGATAGAATGGGAAATGATAGATTTGAAAGGAAAAAAAAAGTAAAAGTGGTTGAGATGTGTTGTTTATGTATCTTTTAGTATTCTTTTTCAATGTTCCTTAGACTAGGGTTAAGGGTTTGGGTTGAGACCCATATCCTCTCTATTGTACCCTTTTTTCTATAAATATAATGCATCAGTGTCTTTGATAACTACCACTACAAAAAAAATGTTTATTATTTACGGGTAAAATCCGTAGGTAATGACAAAAATCCGTAGGTAATGTCACTTTTACCTACGGATTTTTTTTCGTAGATAATTACCTACGGAATATAATCCGTAGGTAATGCACTTACCTAAACAAAATATTTTTATTTATTACAACCACCTCCCCTTTACACTATATTTTTATTATTTATTATATTTTCAAAACTTTGAATTATTATTAGATTAAGGGAATTGTCATTGGCGGGATTCAAATCCGAGTACCTCGAGTTGGAGGCTGATACTCCAACCACTAAGCTATTAGGATATTTTGATAATGATTTACAAATAAATTATATTTATATTTATCCGTGTAAATATATAAATATAAAAAATATATAAATATAAATATATATATAAATATAAAATATATAAATATAAAATATATATAAATATAAAAAATATATAAATATAAAATATATAAATATAAAATATATAAATATAAAATATATTTATATTTTGATATATTTATATATTTATATATTTGTATTTATATATTTATATTTATATTTATATATTTATATATTTATATATTTATATATTTATATATTTATATATTTATATATTTATATATTTATATATTTATATATTTATATATTTATATATTTATGTATTTATGTATTTATGTATTTATATATTTAATATATTTATGTATTTATATATTTATATATTTATGTATTTATGTATTTATGTATTTATCTATTTATGTATTTATGTATTTATGTATTTATATATTTATATATTTATATATTTACACGAATAAATATATGTATAATTTAGTTGTAAATTATTATTAGAATATCCTAATAGTTTAGTGGTTGGAGTATCGGTTTTCAATTTTAAGGTACTGGGTTCGATTCCTACTAGTGACAATTCTTTTAGTTTAATATAATTTACCTACGGATAGTAATTCCGTAGGTAATTACCTATGGAATTACCCACGGATGACATTACCTACGGATAATATCCGTAGGTTCGATTCCTACTAGTGACAATTCTTTTAGTTTAATATAATTTACCTACGGATAGTAATTCCGTAGGTAATTACCTATGGAATTACCCACGGATGACATTACCTACGGATAATATCCGTAAGTAATGTACACTTTACCTACGGATAGTAATTACGTAGGTAATTACCTATGGAATTATCCACGGATTACATTACCTACGGATAATATCCGTAATTACCTACGAATAGAATTCCGTAGGTAATATCCGTAGGTAATGTACAATTTACCTACGGATTTTCATCCGTGGGTAATATCCGTAGGTAATGTAAAATTTACCTACGGATTTTTATCCGTAGGTAATATTCCGTAGGTAATAGGCTTTTTTTTGTAGTGTACATCAAACCCTAAATAAGTTTTCTCAAATTAGTATCATAGGGGGTAAGATCCCGTTGATTTTCGGTCGCCTTTGTCAGCTCCAGTCGTTGTTAACCTCCTTCAAATGGCCGGAATCAAGCCCAACCATCTTTGTCCGACTCGCCGACGTCCTCCAAGTCCAGTGGTGCCCTTAGTTTTCTGGTTTGAGAGTTGTGTGTGAAAATTCCCATGGGTAACCCTATTCATTGGCTTTATTCATCTTTTCTGGTTCAAATCTCATCCTCTACCTTCACCTTCTCTACTACTCCCACCATTACTAGTGTCAGGCTCAACTGGAAAAATTACTTATCCTAGTCTGCTTAAGTTGAGTTATGGTTTCTCGATCAAGGACATCACGACCATTTAGAGAAGGATGTAGACTTTATTTCCGCTGCGGAAAGGTCTCAGTGGGAGAAAATAGACTTCCAACTTTATGCAATCTTATGGTAGTCTATGGAACCGGATGTTCTTGAGCTTCTCAAGTCATTCAAAACCTATTCTTCTTTTTGGAAAAAGGCTCAAGATATTTTCGCTAATAATATTCAATTTCTCTTTGATGCAACTCAAAACGTTACGTTACTTAAGCAGACCAATCACGACATGATGACTCACATCGCAAAAGCTAGGGCTGTTGTGGAAGAAGTAAAAAGGTTTCTTGTTGCAAATACCTTAGAGGAGGTAAACACCAAACTCAATAAGTTATATATGGTTCTAATTTTGAGAATTCTGCATTCTGACTTTGATCACATGCGTGATCAAATCCTAGCCGACGATCATGTTCCATCAATGGATAATCTTGTCACTAGGTTGATTCGGGTTCCTAATCTTGTGGTTGATGGCAATCAGGTGGAGACTGTTGAAACTTTTGCTATGGTTGCCCCTCGAGACACACGTAGGAAAATTGTTATTCCTTATATGGATTTCCTGATAAGACTGCCCATGCATCTATATTGGAGAAGCCAGATATGAAGATTTCTGATGAGGAGTATCAGGAGTTTTTGAAGTTCAAATCTAGAAAGTTTAACAGTTAGGATCAATCCTCTTCAATGTCTGTTTCAACTGCATGCATTTCTCATTTTGTGGAAGGTCAGAACCCATGGATTCTTGATTTAGTTGTCTCTGATCATATATTTGGTAATAGTTCATCATTTTTCTTCATGTCCTATCCTAAAATTTCTCACTTAATCACTGTAGTTAATGGATCCAAAGTGAAATCTCAAGGCATGTTCTAACCCCATCTCTAAATTTAAATTATATTCTTTTCATTCCTAATTTCCCTTATAACTTGATCTCTCTAAGTCAACTTACTCGTTCTTTGAATTGTCCTGTAACCTTTACTTCCAATCCTTTTGTTATTCAGGAACATGGTACGGGTCGTTTGATTGGAGAAGGACATGAATCACGTGGTCCGTACTATCTAAAACCAAGTCCTTCGGTGTCTTGTCTGGTTTCTCCTACCCCTAAACTTTTGCATGATCGTCTGGGTCACCCAAGTCTATCTAAGTTGAAAGTGATGACTCCTAATCTTCAACATCTTCGGGTTTTAGATTGTGAATCTTATCAATTGGGAAAACATGTTAGGTCTACTTTTCCTAAACAGTCTGAAACTCGATATAATTTTCCTTTTTCAAATATTCATTCTGATGTTTAGGGACCAAGTCGTGTTTCTGTTAAGTGGTAAAAAGTTAATATAATTATACTTTGAATTGTTATGAAATCACTTAACTTATGTTAATTCTGATCTATTTTTCTCCCAATATATGATTAATTCGAGAATACCTTGATACAAGAGCAAAGATCATAATTGTGAAGTAATTGAAGAAAAATTGAAAGAAAGAAAAACGCTTAAGAGAATGAATGATGCAAGGCCCAATCCAAATTCTCTTATAAAAAGATAAGATGTGTTTTGAGAAAGAAAACAGTCTTGGAGAAGAGGAGGCACGACTACTGTTAGAGTTTCGTCTAATCTTCATCAATTATTCGCTTCTTCATCAATTAGAGCATTGTAATGGCCAACATGAGTGGTTAACTTCATTCTCTTAGGATTCAGTGCATTTCCTTTGAACTCTTTTGTATCATGGTGATATTTTGAGATATTAATCTATGTTTTGATGTTGTTATTCTTATCCTTTATGCTTTCGAATGATTTATTCTTGATTGTTTAAGGTATGATTGGAAAATATATCTTGAACCCTATATCACGGCAAGAATATTTGTTACGTTAATTGCCAGGAATGGAATGAATGTATCAATTGCTTAACACCCTAAACCTAATGCTGGGAAATCTCTTAATTGTGTGAGGAATCAACATTTATTAAGTTTTCTTATGAATTTCATGTGTGAGGAATCAACATGGATGAATTGAGTAGGTGGCATCAACATTGTTAGGTTAATTGACGTTCTTAATTGACATAGCCATTACAAAAGAGGGATAAGGAAGGAAACCAATCCTAAGTGCCTTTAATTGATATTTTCTCAACAATTTACAGTTCTTTGTCATTTAATCTCAATTCAACTTTTAATTGCAAAACCTAATATGTTTAATCTACTTAGTAAGCATAATTGGGAATTTCCATTGAAACTGTTCCTCGTGGGATCGACTTTTATTTAATTGAAATACTATACTGCGATTGATAATTTTGGTACGCTTGCCAATAATTCAACAAGTATTTTTGGAGCTGTTACCGGGGAACGGTGTTCTTTGAGAATTCTTTGTTTAGCTTATTGAGTATTTTATTTTTATTTCTGTTTTCGTTTTATTTTTCAGTTTTAGTTTTTTTTTTTAATTATTGTCTTGTGCTAATCTTTGCTTGAGTTAATCTTTTGATTTATGCGTTTAAGAAGACAGGTATCTTCAGTGCAATTAGAATTTAATCCAGAGATTGAAAAAATAGCTCGGAGGAACCGGGGTAGAAGAAGAAGGGAAACTCAAGAACAAGCCACAAGAGAATCTGTTAATTCTTCTTCCACACTTGATTTACCAGACCTAATTATAGAAGATATGGCGGAAGAAGGAGCAAATCTGAATCTGAATCCAGATCCCAATATAAATCCAAATAAAAACCCAAATGCAAATCCACCAAGAAGAACTCTTAGAAATTGTGCTATGCAACAAGGTCCAAGACATTTTTCTAGCATTGCCATACCGGATGATCAAACATTGCAGATGAATCCAACTTTCTTAAGCTTGATTAATGCTTATCAATTCACTAGATTGGATCATGAAGACCCTTATATTCATTTGTCTACTTTTTATGAGTTGATTGGTACCATGGGATTTAGAGTAGCGAATCTTGAATCTGCACATTTGAGATTATTTCCTTTTTCTTTGGTAGGTAGGGCAAAGGAGTGGCTGAAAGCACATCCTAATCAGAGTTTGACTAATTGGAGTAGTGTAGAAGAGAAGTTTCTGAATAGATTTTTCCCACCATCCCATTACATCAAAGCAAAATCTGACATCACTTCTTTCAGACAAGGAGCAGATGAACAATTTTGTGAAGCATGGGAGAAATTTAAATCACTGTTGAGAAGATGCCCAAATCATGGATTTGATAACGTTGTTTAGTTGAATATTTTCTATACTGGGTTGCGACATGATGCAAAGATGCTATTAGAGGTTGCAGCAGGAGGATCCATGTTGGATGTAGAAATTGATCATGCCACCAGAATTATTGATGCACTAGCCTTTACAGACCAACAGGCCCAACATGATAGACATCCAATGCAAAGGAAGGGAGTTCTTGAACTTAACACCTCAGATGCTATCTTAGCCCAGAATAAACTTATAACGCAACAAATTGAAGCATTGAACTAGAAAATAGAGAAATTACCTCAACAAATTCACACAGTACAATCTATTCCTAATCAACAGATGAGTTGTGATGTGTGTGGAGTTGATCATGCAAATGAACAATGCTCTTATCAAGGCAACATTCAACAAGAAGAAGTTAATTATATGGGTACCCAAGGTAGTAGTCAAGGCAGACAAGGTTATTTTCCTAATCCTAACAATTATCAGAATAATACTGTACAAGGATGGAGAGGGAATCAAAATCAGAATCAGAATTTTGGGTGGAAACAAGGTGTTAGCTCATCTACTAGACAACCTGCATTTCAAAAACAGTCATATCAGCAACCCCCATATCAATAGCAGCAACAACATTATCCTTCAGTGCCTGACAAAATAAGTAAATTGGAGGATATTGTAGAAAAATTCATGCAAAGCACTATGGCTAATCAGCAAAATACTGAAGCTTCATTCAGAAATATTATGGCTAATCAGAAAAATACTAAAGCTTCATTCAGAAATATTATGGCTAATCAGAAAAATATTAAAGCTTCATTCAGAAATATAGAGACCCAGATAGGTCAACTGGCTAAACAATTATCTGATCAGCAAGGAGGACAGTTTTCAGCCAACACACAAACCAACCCTAGGGAGCAATGCAATTCAATAACTACAAGGAGTGGTAAGGTTATAGGAGAAGGGATTGGTGAGAACCTGGCTGTAGAGAAGGAAATCCTACAAGAAAAAGAGGATGAAAAGAAGAAAGATGAGTGTGAAGGAGAAAAAGAGAAAAATAAAAGTGAGAGTATAGAAAAAGAAGAAAAAATAAAAAAAAAGGTGAGAAAAAGAGAGAGAAAGATGAGAGTCAAATATCGCAATTAAAGGATTTACCATATCCTCGTCATCCTTCAAAGAAAGATAAAGAAAGACAATTTGCAAGATTCATGGATATTTTCAAGCATTTACAAATTAATATTCCATTTATGGAAGCTATGGAGCAGATGCCGACTTATGCAAAATTCATGAAAGAGTTGTTAACTAAGAAAAGGAGATTTACTACAGAAACAGTGGAGCTAGAAGCAGGATGCAGTGTTATAATTCAGAAATCATTACCTCAAAAGTCCAAGGACCCTGCAGTTTCACTATACCAGTCACAATTGGGACATTAAAAGTAGGTAAGACTTTACTCGATTTGGGTGCTAGTATAAATCTAATGTCTTTGTCTATGCTTAAAAGAATAGGAGACTTGAAAGTAAAGCCTAAAAGAATGACATTGCAGCTAGCTGACAGATCTCTAAAGATTCCTTATGGAGTAGTAGAATATGTTTTAGTTAGAGTAGATAAATTTATATTTCCTATTGATTTTGTGATTATGGACATGGAGGAAAATGAGGAAGTCCCATTGATCTTGGGAAGGCCATTTATGAAGACTTCCAAAGTAATTATAGATGTTGACATGAGAAAGTTGAAAATTAGAAGTGGAGATGATGAAGTTAATTTTAATCTGTTTGAAGATGTACAACAACCGAAAGACAAGAAAGATTGCCTCAGAATAGATACTTTGGAGGAATTACCAATCTCAACTGAAAAACAAGATTACAAGTCTGTTGCACAACCCCAAAGACATCTTAGTCTGACTATGAAGGAAGTTATTCAAAGAGAGGTACTGAAACCTCCTGAAGCAGGTATGATTTATCTAATCTCTGACAGTCGTAAGGTTATTCGCAATGAAAAGAATAAATTCATTCCCACAAGGACAATCAAGGGATGGAGAATGCGTCTATATCACCTTGATCACTCACCTGCATGAGCCTTAAAGCAAATAGGCATCGAGCTGAAGATGTTAAACAAGTGTTCCTAGGAGGCAACCCAATGTTTTGAATTTGTTTTTTTTTTTTGTTTGCAGTTTAAGTTTTTTGTGCATTTTTCTTCCTTAGGTTCTTTCTTTGCAAGATTGCTCCAGGTACATAGTGAACTTCTCCTCAAGACTTTAAAGCCTTACTTCAATGGCCTGGGGGCAGTCTAACTTTTCTGGAGGGGGTGAGAAAGTCTGCAGCTGAGGCTGAGGCACAAGATAAGGAGTAGATGACAAGTGAAGAAAATGAGGAAGGAAACTTACTTTGTTTTTAATTCCTTTATTTTTAAGTTAATGTTTTTAATTGCTTTATTTTAAATTTTGAATTCCTTTACTATCCCATAATTTGTTTTAGAGCCATATATGAGATTATTGCTTATTGTCTAATTCAAATCTAGAACGTGAAAAATCATTTTGATTGTTTCCAATAACAAGTGATTTTGGGATGTTGAGTATGATAGTGAAAAGGAATTAATAAGGAGAATTAGGAATTAACTGAATTGGAGAAGCTAGCCAAAACCCAGGTGAGTAGAGTACCAAAAATAGATAAATTGAGTGTCAACACTTTGTGATTGATAACTGATATTGGTTGATTCTTTGATGTGATTACATGTTGGCAAGACTTGAAAATGATAAAGGCATTTTTTCTTTGTAGTAGATATAACCCAGAGCCAAATAGTCAACCTTGCATTAATTTTAGGACATCCATTTGAAACCCTTCTGAGCAAAAAATAATATTGTTTCTTAAACAAAACCCCTGAGCCTAAAAATTACTTATCTACCTTCCTATATTTGAGAAAGGAAATGAGTATGAATGTTTTTATTTTTCCTATTGTTGGGGATTGCTATTGTTGTCCTACGGGTATTATTGGGGTGTTATTATAAAAAAATGTGTAAAGGAAAAGGAAAAGCAAAGCTTATAAAGTATGGCAAAGCCAAAAAGGATACATGCAAAAGCATGAGAAAAGAAAAGAAAAGTTCAAAGGGGGGAATAATAACTTGTGAGATTATTAACTCACTATCATTGTTAGGGACAAAAGCATGAAATTTGAAACCTGACTTGAGGAAATGTTAATCAAGAATCATTCATACGAGTTGAATTTCTCAAATACTTTTGTATATCCCAAAAAAACCAATG
The DNA here is from genome assembly GCA_963425845.1 of Sphenostylis stenocarpa. Classification (NCBI taxonomy): domain Eukaryota; kingdom Viridiplantae; phylum Streptophyta; class Magnoliopsida; order Fabales; family Fabaceae; genus Sphenostylis; species Sphenostylis stenocarpa. The sequence continues at coordinate 53,524,140 of OY731403.1, forward strand.
AATTCTTTCTTAGCCAACCTCATTACAAGCCTCAAAAGACCTTTTGATTTATGTCTTGATTAACAAATGTTGATTGCTTGAAGATGATTATCAATATTGGATTGTCTAAATAAAGTGATTGAATGAGATAAACACTTACCTGTGAGAATTAGAGATGATTATATATAACTATATTTGAGAGATCATGCTTCTCTGAGGATATTTGAGGACTAATTATTCTTTGTTAGTTTCTGTAACTTGAATGCTGATGTGTTCTATTTTCAATTGGAGTTGTGAGCATCACATCTGAAAATTTTTTATGTTGTGGTTCTGGAAGAGAAAGTGATAATAGGCGATGGTTTTGTTTTGGAAAAATTACTTTGCTTGGGACAAGGAAGATTCTAGGTTGGGGGGAGTTTTTAAGTGGTAAAAAGTTGATATAATTATACTTTGAATTGTTATGAAATCACTTAACTTATGTTAATTCTAATATATTTTTCTCCTAATATAGGATGAATTCGAGAATACCTTGATACAAGAGCAAAGATCGTAATTGTGAAGTAATTGAAAAAAAATTGAAAGAAAGAAGAACGCTTAAGCGAATGAATGATGTAAGGCCCGACCCAAATTCTCTTATAAAAAGATAAGATGTGTTTTGAGAAAGAAAACAGTCTTGGAGAAGAGGAGGCACGACTACTGTTAGAGTTTCATCTAATCTTCATCAATTCTTCGCTTCTTTATCAATTAGAGCATTGTAATGGCCAACATGAGTGGTTAACTTCATTCTCTTAGGATTCAGTGCATTTCCTTTGAACTCTTTTGTATCATGGTGATATTTTGAGATATTAATCTATGTTTTGATGTTGTTATTCTTATCATTTATGCTTTGGAATGATTTATTCTTGATTGTTTGAGGTATGATTGGAAAATATATCTTGAACCCTAGATCACGGAAAGAATATTTGTTACGTTAATTGCCAGGAATGGAATGAATGTATCAATTGCTTAACACCCTAAACCTAATGCTGGAAAATCTCTTAATTGTGTGAGGAATCAACATTTATTAGGTTTTCTTATGAATTTCATGTGTGAGGAATCAACATGGATGAATTGCGTAGGTGGTATCAACATTGTTAGGTTAATTGACGTTCTTAATTGACATAGTCATTACAAAAGAGGGATAAGAAAGGAAACCAATCCTAAGTGCCTTTAATTGATATTTTCTCAACAATTTATAGTTCTTTGTCATTTAATCTCAATTCAACTCTTAAGTGCAAAACCCAATCTGTTTAATCTACTTAGTAAGCATAATTGGGAATTTCCATTGAAATTGTTCCTCATGGGATCAACTTTTATTTAATTGAAATACTATACTGCGATTGATAATTTTGGTACGCTTGCCAATAATTCAACAGTTTCCTATTTTGGCTTTCGACATTTTGTGACCTTTATTGATGAATTTTTGGATGTACTTGAGTTTATTTGATAGAAGACAAATCTGAACTTTTGTCCATTTTTATGTCCTTTTTCAATGAAATTAAAAATCAATTTGGGAAGATAATTAAAGTTCTCAGAAGTGATAATGTCAAAGAATATTTCTCTGCCTCCTTTTCTTCTTTCTTATCTTCCCAAGAAATTTTGCATCAATCAACTTGTCCTCACACCCCACAACAAAATGACATAGCAGAAAGGAAAAATAGACACCTTATTAAGAATGCACGCTCTCTAATGTTAAATGCTAATGTTGAATGCTAATGTCCTAGATCATCATTGGGGGAATGCAATTCTCACTGCTTATTTTTTTATTAATCGGATACCATCTTCCTCTCTTAAAAATCAAATTTCACTTTCTTTTATCTTTCCAGATGATCCTCTTTTTCATGTCTCCTCGTGTATTTGGTTGTACTTGTTTTGTTCACAATGTATCTCCAAGTCTTGATAAACTAAGTGCTAAGGTCATTAAATGTGTTTTCTTGGGGTACTATCGCCTTTAAAAATGGTATAAATGTTATTCTCCATCTTCTAAAAGGTATTATATGTCTACTCATGTCACATTCTTTGAGGAAACATCCTTCTTTTCTTCCCCAATGGAAGATGGTTCATCAATTCATCAAGTTCTGCCTATACCTGTTTCTTTCCCAATTCAGTCTATAGGTCATAATGATTCACCTCCTACACCTTTACTTATTCCTACAGATAATTGTGATTCAGATCCATCACCATCAGTTTCTCATACCATAGATTCTTCAACCTTACCTCCCACTTCTGATTCTGGCTTGTCTATTGCACTTAGAAAAGGTACTCGTTCAACTCGCAATCCCTTTTCTATTTATAACTTTTTAAGTTACCATCGTCTGTCTCCTTCATATTCTTCTTTTGTTGTCTCTTTGGCTGATATGTCTATTCCTAATAATGTTCATGAGGCACTTGATCACCCGGGATGACGACAAGTCATGATTGATGAAATGCAGGCACTTGAGTACATTGGGAGCTTGTTCCTCTTTCTCCTAACAAAAAGGTTATGTGTAATATCCTAAATTTTGTAATCAATTATATAAATAAATTTTGTAAGTTATAAATATGTACCGAATATTATGTAGAGTTATTATAAAAATAAAACATGATTTTTATAGTAATTTTGTCTTAAGAAAATTATAAAATAAAATCCAAGGTTAATATTGTGTCAAATAATAATTTAATAATAATTCTTAATAATAAAAATTAAATAAATGAGTAAATAAATATTTAGAAAAAAAAAAAAAGAGAGAAACAGAAGGTCGGTGGTGGCCTAAATACATTTGAATTAAGTCGGTGAAGAATCGAGAATTAAATTAAGGCGGTGGAGAATAAAGACAGCGAAGAAAATCCTAGAAAGAATTAAGTCGGTGAGTAAGTTTATAAATAGGAGGAGACTGAAAACATACACCAACACAATTCACGATCAACTTGAAGAATAAGCCGAGAGACACCAGAATTCTTGGAAGAAGAATTCGAGAGAAAGGAGGAAAGGAGGAGCATACAAAATTAGGAGAGTAATAAGATATTGAGGAATCGGGTATGGGTTAGACGTTTAGTTTTATTCATACGAATGTACGTAATTGGAGATTACTATTCATCAATTGCATATTGTTGAAATTCTTTCAATTAAGGATGAATTATATAATAAAATTGTTGTTTTTAACTTAAATTGAACATATTTATGGTTTAATTTTGATTTGGAATAAATTTGAGTGATTGAAGCTGAGAAATTTGAAACTTGGATTTCGAAAATGGCGAGCTGATGAAAATGCGCAAAACTCGCTCAAGCGAAAAATATGTCGCTTGAGCGAGGATACCTGGAAAATTTGGGATTCTCGGGTTCTTTATCGCTCAAGCGATAATTACATCGCTTGAGCGACTAACGGTCATGGCTCGCTCAAGCGACAAGTGTACTCGCTCGAGCGACGAAAGCTTCAAACAAAGGGGACTAAGGGTCATGTCTCGCTCAAGCGACAAGTGTACTCGCTCGAGCGACGAAAGCTTCAAACAAAGGGGACTAAGGGTCATGTCTCGCTCAAGCGACAAGTGTACTCGCTTGAGCGACGAAAGCTTCAAACAAAGGGGACTCTCGGGTCATTACTCGCTCAAGCGACCGATGTACTCGCTTGAGCGACGAAGCCTTCAAACAAAAGGAGACTCTCGGGTTCCATCTCGCTCAAGCGACCGGTATACTCGCTTGAGCGAGCGAAGGAAGAAGAAAGGACTAGGTGGGAATTTTTGCAAAAGATCAAGGGTAAAATAGTCATTTCACATATTAGGGACATAAATGGAATTTTGAAAAAGGTTAAGGGTATAATCGAAATAAAGTCAAACAGTATATTACCCCCTCTTTGTTTACTAGGAAAACGACTCAATAAACGTTAGAATTTGAGGATAGTGCCTTCATCAAAGTTATAGATTATTATGTTATCTTTCCAACACAATTGGAATCATCTTAAAATGAGGTCTAGAACTCAAGATATGGACAAAACACTGAACCACTATGAAATAAATTATTAATAAAAATTGTCTTGCTTAAAACAACTATGAATTGTAATTAAAATTTTGAATATATGAAGGAGATGTTTTTAAGTATTTAATTGATGATAGATTGTTTTGTTTCATACGAGACATAAACATAGTGCATGAAATGTTTTCGGAAGTCACGAGAAAAGTTTTTTACGAGAAAAGTATTTGGAAATTTCTCTTAAGTTGCTACCAAGGACGGTTGGTAGGAATAATGATGTGTAAAACAGAATTTTTACATTTTACGTGAGTCAATTTACTATCAAGAGCATCCGGTAGTGAAATATGACTATGAAAATGGCTGGCCAAATGAGACAAAGAATGAATTATTAAGAATTGAGCTACCGGAATCTCCGATAGTAAATGGGGGAGTAGAGTAGGTAAGACAGGACCTCCGGTCTATGGGGATGGACCTCCGGTCTAGGGAGTGTTTGGGCATGGGCAATTCCATAAGTGGCCGGTCTTTATTTGATTACGTGTCGTGGTAGCTGCCGGGTGCACCGACACTCCGTCTACTGTCTACTTATTCGTGTTTAGTGGGATATTGCCGAATCACTTGGACGAGGGTGATGTTAAGCTCTAGTTCCACTAGACACTCAAATGAGTCTCCATGGAGCACTGAGTCAAAAAAATAAATTTTTAGATTTTGAGTCAAAAGCATGATTTTAAAGTTTTACGTTTTGAGTCACATTTGCATATCATAAACATGTTGGATGATGAAATTGTAGATTATTCATTATTTGTATGATATTCTCTATTATGATTCAATGAATGATTAATTTGTTTCTCACAATTAATTTTCAAATTAAATTACATATGGTTGTATATTTATATGCAGTTAGGAACTTATTAGAAGAAATGTTTCATTAGTTGATTTTATCGTATGAATGTTTGTTTTATTTGTTGTGGATAAAATTAAATGTCTAACCCCATAAATATTTCAATCCCGAGATGTTGGTGACGTATGATGCAGGAATACATAGTCCAAGAGATAGATGTCAGATGCAAAAAAAAAAAATCCAGAGCTTAGGTTGGGAATTGTATAACATATAAGTATAACTTCATGAATTGTAATATTTTGGAAACTTTGTACTAGAACTTGTTGCTTGATTTAATATAAAACCTTACCTAAATTAATTGTTCACTTAGTATATTTTCTATTAACCTTCTATGAATATTGAAAATATTACTAACCTAGATAATAAATTAGGATTAATAAATGTAATCTGTAAAGGGGGTTACAATTAGTGGTATCAGAGCTCTGGTTATGCATCTTTAGGGCTTGTGAGTACAAGTTGAGTAGGAAAATGTTGTTTGTATAGAAAAATTTTAAATATAAGATAGGAATAATTTTTATCACCAGACGTTAACTTAGTGAAATAAACTGTAGGTCGAAATGCCACCTCGACGTGATCCTATGGTCGATGTGGCACAAGCCATAAGGGAAATGGTTCGTTGCATTGACTCAGCCGGCTTTGCCTCGACATCATGCCACTTGTAGATAAAACAACTTTAGCTGAGCTTCAAGAAAAATGATCCGCCATATTTTAAAGGAGAATATGATCCTGAGAAGGTCTGAAGAGTGGATTCGAGACTTTAGATGATATTTTTGTAGCTATGGAATGTCCGGATGAACGAAAAGTATCCCATGCTAGTTTCCAAGCTGCAAGGTGATGCGAAGGTATGGTGGAAGGCAAGTTTGAAAATGTTGGAAAATAAAGGAGAAAAAGTTACTTGGGAATTATTTAAAACCATGTTTTTAGAGAAATATTTTCCCACCAGGTGCAAGGAACGCAAAGGAGGTGGAATTCAATAAACTTTATCAAGGAAGTATGACAATTTCAGAATATCTTGCCGATTTGAATCCTTGGCAAAATATTCCGAGATATTTACAGACTCACTTCAGATGAAGAATGGAAATGCAAGAAATTTGAAGAAGGGCTACGATATGAAAATCGAAGGGCAGTTACTCCATTGAGCATTAAATCATTTCCAGAGTTGATGGATAGATGTAAAGTGATAGAAGATATGGACAGAACTCATAGAAACAAGGACATTGGAAATAAAAGTGGTATGTTTAGAGGAGGGCCAATACGGAAGAGCAAAACCAATCAATATCAAAAGCCCTATAGCAAACACTGTACCTCAGCGAGTTCAAAGGATATAGAGGGGCTGAATCTATTAAAGCAAGTAATAGACCCTTTCAACGAATCAACTTTGAAATGCTTGGAAATGTGGGAAAGGACATTTAACCAAAGATTGTTCCTTACCAGGCCAAGTGTGCTTTGTGTGTGGCAAACCAGGACATTTGGCTCGAGATTGTCCTCAAAACAAAACATCGAGTAGCTAGAGAACAAAGGATAGGATTCCGAAACCTGTAACTAGTGGAAGAGTCTTCACCTTGAGTGGTGCAGAAGCCTCTAAATCGAAGATCTTATACGGGGTGAAGGTAAAATGGGAGGTAAGTCCTTAAGCTGTACTATTTGATTCGGGTGCCACTCATTCATTTATTTCTAATGAATGTGTCAAGGATCTCGAACTTAGTTGTGACACCTTTGCCTTATGATTTGCTTGTGTACTGTGCCTCTGCTTGAACCAACCCTTACTTCTAGAATATGTCTCAACTGTATGCGACCATTCAAAATAAAGACTTTATTGTAAACCTTATTTGTTTGCCCTTACATAACTTAGATATTATCCTAGGAATGGATTGGCTATCTCATAACCATATACTAATAGACTGTGCCTCTAAGACCTTAATTCTTCCGACCTTGATGTTTCTAGATTTAAACCTGCTAAACCAAAAGAGATTTCATTTAAACATGAAATTCAAAAATACATGGTATCCTCTATAGAAGGCAAGGAAAATAAGGTCTCCTTAGACTCTATAGCAGTAGTAAATGAGTATCCGAAGTATTTCCAGATGACATTCCTGGTCTACCTCCCGAAAGAGAAATAGAATTTAGTATTGAATTAATTCCTGGAGCTAGACCTATTTCAATGCAACCTTATAGGATGTCACCCTTAGAACTTGCTGAACTTAAGAAACAATTAGAAGAGTTGTTGGAAAAACAGTTTATTCGACCTAGTGTATCACCATGGGGAGCTCTGTTTTATTAGTTAAAAAGAAAGATGGGAGTTCAAGACTATGTGTAGATTATAGACAATTAAATAAAGTTACGAGTAAAGAATAAATATCCCTTACCTCGGATAGATGACTTAATGGACCAACTTAGGGGTGCTACTATATTTTCTAAAATAGATCTGAGATCAGGGTACCATCAAATAAGGGTTAGAAAAGAAGATATCCCGAAAACTGCATTCAGAACTAGGTATGGACATTATGAATATCAAGTTATGCCTTTCGAGGTAACTAATGCTCCTGCAATTTTTATGGATTACATGAATAGAGTGTTCATATCTTACTTAGATAAATTTGTAGTAGTATTTATTGATGATATACTGATATACTCAAAAGACAAAGAAGAACATAAAAATCATCTTAGAATGGTATTAAAAATTTTAAAAGATAAACAATTGTATGCAAAATTGTCCAAGTGTGAATTTTGGTTGGAAAAAGTAAAATTTCTAGGTCATGTAATTTCTAAAGAAGGCATAAGTGTTGATCCTTCAAAAGTGGAAGCTGTATTACAATGGGAACAACCTAAAAATGTGACTGAGGTTAGAAGCTTTTTAGGCTTGGCAGGATATTATCGAAGATTCATAGAAGGATTTTCAAAAATAGCTGGACCTTTGACACAACTAACAAGGAAAAATCAACCTTTCATTTGGAGTGAGAGGTGTGAACGTAGTTTCCAAGAGTTAAAACACAAATTGACAACTTCCCCAATATTGATATTGCCAGATCCTATAGAGCCATATGAAGTATATTGTGATGCATCATATCAGGGACTAGGTTGTGTGTTAATGCAAAATAAGAGAGTGGTGGCATATGCCTCTAGACAATTAAGACCGCACGAAATGAATTATCCTACCCATGACTTGGAATTAGCAACCATAGTGTTTGCTTTAAAAATTTGGAGACATTATTTATATGGATCTAAATTTGATGTATATAGTGATCATAAGAGTTTAAAATATTTATTTGATCAAAAAGAGTTGAATATGAGACAAAGAAGATGGATGGAATTTATAAAAGATTATGATTTCCAGTTATTTTATCATCCAGGAAAAGCGAATGTAGTAGGCTGATGCCTTAAGTAGGAAAACTTGTTCATGTTTCAACTATGATGATTAAAGAGATGGAATTGATAGAACAATTTAGAGATTTAAATTTATACACTATTAGCGAAAATGATAGAATACAATTAGGAATGATTTCTATTAATAATGAGTTCCTATATAAAATAAGAGATAAACAAGGAGATGATAAGTTTATATTAGAAAAGAGAAAATTAATAGAGACTGATAAAGCTTGGAGATTTTAATCTAGGAATGGATGATATATTAAGATTTAAACATAGAGTATGTGTGCCAGATAATAAAGAAATTAAGGACTTAATTTTAGAAGGACATAAAAGTAAATTAAGTATACATCCTGGAGTTACTAAAATGTATAAGGATTTGAAAGAAATGTTTTGGTGGCCTGGAATGAAGAAGGACGTAGCGAGAATATGTTGCCGTTGCTTAACATGTCGAGAAAATTAAAATAGAACATCAAAAACCCTCTGGCATGTTACAACCATTAGAAATTCCAGTTTGGAAATGGGATAGTGTATCCATGGATTTTGTGATGGGTTTACCCAAAACTTCTAGAAATTTCAATTCTATTTGGGTGATTGTGGATAGATTAACAAAAGCTGCTCATTTCATTCCCATTAATATTAAGTACTCTTTAGATAAATTAGCATTATTATATATCAAAGAAATTGTTAGACTACATGGTGTACCAACTAGTATAGTTTCGAGATAGAGATCCCGATTTGTATCTAGATTTTGGAAAGAATTCCAAAAAGCTTTAGGAAGTAAATTGCATCTCGGTTCGAGCCTATCATCCTCAAGCGATGGGCGGACCGAAAGAACCATCCAGTCATTAGAAGATCTTTTAAGGGCTTGTGTATTAGAAGAAAAATCTAGTTGGGATGAAATTTTACCCTTAGTAGAATTTACATATAATAATAGTTATCACTCTAGTATAGGTATGGCCCCTTATGAAGCACTTTATGGCCGTAAGTGTAGGACACCTTTAGTTTGATATCAGGATGGTGAAAATTTATTAATAGGACCAGATATAATCCAACAAACAACGAATAAGGTAAAAATAATTCAAGATAAGATGAGAACTGCTCAAAGTCGACAGAAAAGTTATGCTGATAGGAGAAGGAAACCTTTAGAATTCCAAGAAGGAGATCATGTATTTTTGAAAGTTACACCTATTACGGGAATTGGCAGAGCTATTAAATCTAAGAAACTTTCCCCTAAATATATTGGGCCTTATCAAATTACAAAACGGGTTGGAAATGTTGCATACCGAGATAGCCTTACCACCTTTTCTCTCAAATCTTCATGATGTATTCCATGTGTCACAATTGAGAAAGTACATTTCAGATCCAACACATGTCCTAGAACTTGATCAAGTACAGGTGAAGGAAAACCTAACCTTTGAACCAAGTCCTGTTAAGATAGAACAAAGAAGGATTAAGCATCTAAGAGGAAAAGATATTCCACTAGTTAAGGTTATCTGGGATGATGTTAGAGACGACGCTACATGGGAACTGGAAGAGAAAATGAGAAGTGAATACCCTTATCTATTCACATAGAATGTATTACAAATTTCGAGGACGAAATTTTATTTAGTAGGGGAGAATTGTAATATCCTAAATTTTGTAATCAATTATATAAATAAATTTTGTAAGTTATAAATATGTACCGAATATTATGTAGAGTTATTATAAAAATAAAACATGATTTTTATAGTAATTTTGTCTTAAGAAAATTATAAAATAAAATCCAAGGTTAATATTGTGTCAAATAATAATTTAATAATAATTCTTAATAATAAAAATTAAATAAATGAGTAAATAAATATTTAGAAAAAAAAAAGAAAAAAAGAAGAAGAGAGAAACAAAAGGTCGGTGGTGGCCTAAATACATTTGAATTAAGTCGGTGAAGAATCGGAATTAAATTAAGGCGGTGGAGAATAAAGACAGTGAAGAAAATCCTAGAAAGAATTAAGTCGGTGAGTAAGTTTATAAATAGGAGGAAACTGAAAACATACACCAACACAATTCACGATCAACTTGAAGAATAAACCGAGAGACACCGGAATTCTTGGAAGAAGAATTCGAGAGAAAGGAGGAAAGGAGGAGCATACAAAATTAGGAGAGTAATAAGATATTGAGGAATCAGGTATGGGTTAGACGTTTAGTTTTATTCATACGAATGTCCGTAATTGGAGATTACTATTCATCAATTGCATATTGTTGAAATTCTTTCAATTAAGGATGAATTATATAATAAAATTGTTGTTTTTAACTTAAATTGAACATATTTATGGTTTAATTTTGATTTGGAATAAATTTGAGTGATTGAAACTGAGAAATTTGAAACTTGGATTTCGAAAATGGCGAACTGATGAAAATCTGCAAAACTCGCTCAAGCGAAAAATATGTCGCTTGAGCGAGGATACCTGGAAAATTTGGGATTCTCGGGTTCTTTATCGCTCAAGCGATAATTACATCGCTTGAGCGACTAACGGTCATGGCTCGCTCAAGCGACAAGTGTACTCGCTCGAGCGACGAAAGCTTCAAACAAAGGGGACTAAGGGTCATGTATCGCTCAAGCGACAAGTGTACTCGCTCGAGCGACGAAAGCTTCAAACAAAGGGGACTAAGGGTCATGTCTCGCTCAAGCGACCGATGTACTCGCTTGAGCGACGAAGCCTTCAAACAAAAGGAGACTCTCGGGTTCCATCTCGCTCAAGCGACCGGTATACTCGCTTGAGCGAGCGAAGGAAGAAGAAAGGACTAGGTGGGAATTTTTGCAAAAGATCAAGGGTAAAATAGTCATTTCACATATTAGGGACATAAATGGAATTTTGAAAAAGGTTAAGGGTATAATCGAAATAAAGTCAAACAGTATATTACCCCCTCTTTGTTTACTAGGAAAACGACTCAATAAACGTTAGAATTTGAGGATAGTGCCTTCATCAAAGTTATAGATTATTATGTTATCTTTCCAACACAATTGGAATCATCTTAAAATGAGGTCTAGAACTCAAGATATGGACAAAACACTGAACCCTATGAAATAAATTATTAATAAAAATTGTCTTGCTTAAAACAACTATGAATTGTAATTAAAATTTTGAATATATGAAGGAGATGTTTTTAAGTATTTAATTGATGATAGATTGTTTTGTTTCATACGAGACATAAACATAGTGCATGAAATGTTTTCTGGAAGTCACAGAAAAGTTTTTTACAGAAAAGTATTTGGAAATTTCTCTTAAGTTGCTACCAAGGACGGTTGGTAGGAATAATGATGTGTAAAACAGAATTTTTACATTTTCTGTGAGTCAATTTACTATCAAGAGCATCCGGTAGTGAAATATGACTATGAAAATGGCTGGCCAAATGAGACAAAGAATGAATTATTAAGAATTGAGCTACCGGAATCTCCGATAGTAAATGGGGGAGTAGAGTAGGTAAGACAGGACCTCCGGTCTATGGGGATGGACCTCCGGTCTAGGGAGTGTTTGGGCATGGGCAATTCCATAAGTGGCCAGTCTTTATTTGATTCTGTGTCGTGGTAGCCTGCCGGGTGCACTGACACTCCGTCTACTGTCTACTTATTCGTGTTTAGTGGGATATTGCCGAATCACCGGACAGGGTGATGTTAAGCTCTAGTTCCACTAGACACTCAAATGAGTCTCCATGGAGCACTGAGTCAAAAAAATAAATTTTTAGATTTTGAGTCAAAAGCATGATTTTAAAGTTTTACGTTTTGAGTCACATTTGCATATCATAAACATGTTGGATGATGAAATTGTAGATTATTCATTATTTGTATGATATTCTCTATTATGATTCAATGAATGATTAATTTGTTTCTCACAATTAATTTTCAAATTAAATTACATATGGTTGTATATTTATATGCAGTTAGGAACTTATTAGAAGAAATGTTTCATTAGTTGATTTTATCGTATGAATGTTTGTTTTATTTGTTGTGGATAAAATTAAATGTCTAACCCCATAAATATTTCAATCCCAGATGTTGGTGACGTATGATGCAGGAATACATAGTCCAAGAGATAGATGTCAGATGCAAAAAAATCCAGAGCTTAGGTTGGGAATTGTATAACATATAAGTATAACTTCATGAATTGTAATATTTTGGAAACTTTGTACTAGAACTTGTTGCTTGATTTAATATAAAACCTTACCTAAATTAATTGTTCACTTAGTATATTTTCTATTAACCTTCTATGAATATTGAAAATATTACTAACCTAGATAATAAATTAGGATTAATAAATGTAATCTGTAAAGGGGGTTACATTATGGGGTGTAGGTGGGTCTATATAGTTAAAGTTGATAATAATGGTAAACTGGATCATCTTAAAGTTTGTTTAGTAGCTAAAGGATACACTCAAACTTATGGTCTCAACTACTATGATATCTTCTCTCCAGTAGCTAAGATTTCCACCATTCATCTTTTCCTTACTATGACTACGATTCATCATTGACCTCTTCACCAACTAAACATTAAAAATGTTTTTCTTCATGGTGACCTTGAGGAAGAGATTTATATGGAGCAATCTTTTGACTTTGTTGCTGAGGAGTCAGGTTTAGTGTGCAAGTTACACCGATCTTTATATGGCTTGAAACAGTCACCCCAAGCTTGGTTTGGAAAATATAGCCATGTTGTGCAGTTGTTTGGCATGAAAATGAGTGAAGCATACCATTCAGTGTTTTATTGTCATTCCTCTTCAAGCAAGTGTGTGTATCTTATGGTTTATGTTGATGATATTGTTATTACAAGCAATGGTTATACTAAGATAAGCCAACTGAAGAATCATTTGTTTGCTCACCTCCAAACCAAAGATCTTGCTCAATTGAAATATTTTCTTGGTATTGAAGTGGTCCAGTCAAAGGAAGGTGTGATCATCTCTCAAAAGAAGTATGCTCTTGATATTCTGAAGGAGACTGGTTTAACAAATTGTAAGTCCATTGATACCCCAATGGACCCTAACCAGAAATTGATGAAGGATGAAAGAGAAAAGTTGTCAGATCCAAAAAGATATAGGAGGTTGGTTGATAAACTCATTTATCTTACTATTATCAGACCTGGTGTTTCTTATGTAATTGGAGTAGTTAGCCAATTCATGCAAAATCCTTGTGTTGATCACTGAGATGCCTTGATTCGCATTTTGAGGTATATTAAAAGGACCCCAGGACAAGAGTTGTTATATGAAGATAAAGGTAATACTCAAATTCTTGGTTATTGTGATGTAAACTAGGCTAGTTGTCCAATTGATAGAAGATAGACTATTGGGTATTGTATCTTTATTGGAGGAAATTTGATTTCTTGGAAGAGTAAAAAACAAAGTGTTGTTGCTCAATCTAGTGTAGAAGCTGAGTATAGATCTATGACACTTGCTACATGTGAACTTGTGTGGATTAAACAATTCCTTCAATATTTAAAATTTTGTAATATTGGAAAATGAAGTTATTGTGTGATAATCAGGCAGCTCTCCATATTGCCTCCAACTCAGTCTTTTACGAAAGAACAAAACATATTGAGATTGATTATGATTTTGTTAGTGAGAAGTTGTTGTCTAAGAAACTTGTAACTCAATTTATAAGCTTCATTGAGCAACTGACAGATATTTTAACTAAATCTTTAAGAGAATCTAGGATTCAATTCATTTGTTCAAAGTTTGGTACATACAGTTTGTATGCTCCAGCTTGAGGAGGAGTATTGAGATGTATTGTTTATGTATCTTATAGTATTTTTTTTTTCAATGTTCCTTAGACTAGGGTTAGGAGTTTGGATTGGGACTAATATCATCTCTATTGTACCCTTTTTTCTATAAATACAATATATGAATACCTTTTGGTCATTGCATATCAAACCTTAAATAAATTATTTCAAATAAAGTAAAATTCTCTATATTAAGAAAAAGATGATAAAAAATATAAGAAAATAAGAGTAAAATTTATAAAAGTTAATAAGTAATTTATTGATATAAATAATAATAATAAAATTAATAAAAAAATATAATATGACCAAATTAACTTTTTAATAAAAATTATTATTATTGTTATTATTTAAAATATTATAATTATTTAATTCTATAAATAATCCAAGTTGACAATATTTTTTGACATCTTTTAAATAATTTGACATAATAATTACTATAATAACTTTGAAATATAAGAAGAGAAACAAAAATAAAAATTAAATATTTTTATTTTATTATAATAATATAAGAAATTATTGAATGAATTTTTTTAATTAAATTAAAATATTTTCTAAAAATAAAATTAATGTAAATGATATTTTAAATAATTTTTTTTAACTTATTAAAATGTCTTTTAAAAATCAAAATACACGAAAATTTATCAAAACGACACGGTTACAACAAAAATGACGTTGAAACATTCTTATACTTAATCGGATCAGTATGAATATATCGTATCCCTAATTCTTGAAAGATGAATAACTCCCCAAAAAAAGTCTATCTATCCAATTATTTAGACTATACGTACGAGTTACTTGACAGGTGAAGTCCTGTCGTCCAGACCATCTACGTTAAGGAAAATATCTTTTGTATCGACCGTCTGACGCAGCCGTGACTAATCGAAGAAGAAAGAAGGGTGATTGTTACTGCCACAGCAAGAGCCTTGCAAGCCACACATGTGATCAGCCATGCTTGTGGGTCTCATCTATAATCCCTCACGAAACTACTTGGCACCTTCTTACAACTGTTAAAATAAATATATATTATTTTGAGTATACTCACACACTTATTTAAAAATTATATATAAATCTTTATTTACTTTAAAAATATTACACTATGATGCATTTTTATATAATATATACGGTTCTTCCGTTTTAAATATATTGTTTATTATTTACTCTTCATATATTAACTGATAAAATATTTTTTAATCTATACATTTTAGAAATTTTTATTCCTAGTCTTTAAGTCAAATATTTGACTTGTTTCAATCATTAAACTTATATATTAAATGTTTTTCAATTTTGTGGTTAAATCACGGTTAAGTGAATGTGCTATCTTGCCGATATATATTTTTTTATATTAATTTTATTTCCAATATTGTTTTCAGAAAAATCATATTTAATTCTATGTCATTTTAATGACTAAATTTAGTCTCAATATATTTGTTAATTAATTTCCATTAGAATTTAACAGAACAAATTCATTTTAATGGTATATCTTATTAGTATTTTATTTTTTAATTCATCGAGAAAATATTTCATTATTTAGGTTTTTTACCATTTTAATTTATATGATTTGATAACGACGCCGACTAAAATATATATTTGAAGAAAATGATTGACAGTAATGATTGTACAGCAGGAAGAGTTTGAATTTAGTTTAACACTTTGAGTCTTAATAATTGGAGTTTGAACTTTCCACGACAATAATTTGATATTTATTTATTTTCCTCTCTTACTACACTTACATCTCGAATAAAAACAAATAAATAAAAGAAAGATTTTCTTTCTTATTCATAAACTTTTTTATAATATAAAATTATTTTTAAATTATTTTTATTTTTATAAAATCTTTTATAACAAAAATTTGGATTACTAAGTTTTTTTTTTTAAATTATACATATATCAACTCTAAGATTTGAACTTTATTTATTTTTATCTTAAATTCATGATATTATTTTAAAATAATATAAACATACTTTAATTAAAATTTAGTAATATAAAATAAATGTAGAAAAAAACTATATTTTTATTGATTAAATATAAGATAATATTATATTATATAAATAAATATAATCATCATCTTATTCATTTAATTTTAAAAGATTAAATTAAATATTTTTAATATAATATTCCAAGTAAATCGATATTGAAATATAAAAAAATTCGAGATAAAAAATAAATATTATTTTAAAAATTCTAATATAATGAAATCTCACACAAATTAAAAATATAATAATTTATATTATATTTTAATATTTATAAATTTATGAAATTATAGTAAAAATATTGAAAAATAAAAATAAAAAATATATTAGAGTTAATGTTTTTGTTTTAATATGTGAAAGTTACCCGACGGACAGAATATGATAAATATATAAGATAGTGAAATAGATTATAAGAAAATAAAATTAAAGGATTAGATTGGTGATTGGGTCAGAAAAATATTGAATTTATATCTTATGCTTGTTTTAAAAAAATTCAATTTAGTTAATAGTTTCTTTTTTTACTTTATATTTTAAATCCATAAAAATATTATTGAGCTTATATATTAATAAGTACAATTTTTTTTTTCAATTTAACCGTAACTTCCATTATAATTGAAACGGTCGTTGTTTTTTTTTTTTTAATTGACAATATGTAAAATTAATAGTAAACAATAAGAACTTTTTCATAGTAAAATTTAAGATTTATTACAGCTATTTTACATTTCCCAATACAAAATAAAAACTACTAATTTTATCTGAATCAATCTTGTTGAAGTGTATAATATTATGTTCTGCGGATGATTTCTCTCTATAATTAAACAGGAAGAACTTTATATCAGTTAATTAGACATGATAAATGATGTTTTGTCAACCATTATTATCGAAAATATCCTTCCTACAATCAAATATACTATATTATATAAATATTATTTATAATTTTATTATTATTTATGGTTATAGATAATATTATTTATTATTTTATTATTATTTACTGATGCAAATAGAGAATGCGAGGTGTTAATTTATCACCGCTCATTAGACATACTCAATGATACTTTATATAATTTAATAGTATAAAAATATAAAAAATAAATTAATAATAAAATTTAAAATGTCTTTTAAAACAAGTAATAAAATGAAAAGAATCAAATAGCCTATAACTTTTCCACTCCACATGTCACCGGATCCAATATATAACGATCTCATCTTTGGTCGGTTTTAGTTGAATTTTAGTTGTAGTTTGTAGTAGCAAGTACATATTGAAAAGAGCAATTCATAAGGATATATTTTATCTTAAAATTTTAAAATAAAAAGTTACGAAATTATATATTTTTAAATAATTCATTGTTTCTTTTTCTTTAATATAATTTTTTAATAAATTTTTAAAAATATATTCTCTTTTTTATATTTTCCTTTATTTTTATATTTTTCTTTATTTTTATAAATTATTTGATGAAGTAATTATAAAAAATCTAAACAATTTATCATAGAATATAAAATTTCTTAAATAAAAATTATTTAAAATGAGAAAATATTTTAGTATCTCATTAAATAACTTCTATAAAGATGCTATAAGAAACTATAATTTAATAATAATAATATCATTTTTTGTTTTATAGAATAGCACTTTCCAAATCTGAAAAAAAAAAGTAGCAGCCACCAGATTTCAGGAAAAAAAAACTAAAATGTAGCTATGAGATGGAATACGTATTTTTTTTTAAATATATTTTAATTATATAAATAATTTTAAATTTTTTTATTTATTAATTAATATTTTTATTAGATAACTTAACAAAATATTATTATATAATAAATAATTTAATTTTAATTGATTAATATTTATAATTTAAATTATAATATTATAATATATTTATATATTTATAATTTTTATTTAAATGTTAACATGTAAATATTTTTATAATATACTCTGTCTCATCTTGAAATTTCATGTTAATGATTAAATAAAAAAATAAAAAATTAAAATTATCAAGTCCTATCATTTATAAAATGGATTATCGAGTTGATCCGTTACACTAATCCATTTTATCATTACCCATATTTCTTTTATTTAATTATGAAACGATACATTGAAATCTAACTTTATACATAGGCACTAAAAAGAAGATGACATAGACAAAGAAGAATCGTACCTTTGAACGGAAGGATGCCTCTTTTAACCAGATCATCAAATTGCAAATAGCCAAGAAAACCACATGCTGAGGCTGTCCAAAGTTGAACATCTGGTATGCCAAAATCTTTTGCAACTCTGCCAGCAAAGCCCAAAGTCCCATCAGCAACTATGCAACTAATTGGAGGCACGTCATCTGAAGAATTCAGCTTTATCACCAACTCTTTGAAAGGGCCATAACATTTTTTTCTGGTTGAATCACAGAGTAATGGAACATCCTGAGTTGCGTCCTTATCCGAAGGTGGCAATCCATCGGGTATGGTCTCAAATATGAAATCTGGGAGACCCTTAACAAAGTCTGCTCCATGGGACCTAACAAAACGGTTATGGTTGAACTCAGTGTTCACAAAGGTTATGTGGAAACCCAAGCAATGGAGGAGTTTGGCAAATTGCATAAAGGGATTTACATGGCCCTGAGCTGGGAATGGTACACACACAACATGAGGCTTTGAGGTATGAAGTGAGTCCATATTTTGTGAGTAGAATATGAGAATTTTGCTTTCAAATTAATAACAAATCTCAACCCAGAACACAAGAATGTTTGAGGGTAAGATAGATATGCTTGAACTTCCCTTCTTGGATCTTATATAGAGAGAGAAAAAAAAAGTGGTAATTTCAATTTATATTTAATTAAAATAAATAGTTACTATTAACATAAATTAGATGTGGTCTTTTTAATATTGTTCGACGGATGTAAGGTAAGATTTTTGGACGGAGAGAAAAATAAATTAACAAATGATTAAATTATTCTGTGTAATTTTAATAAAAATAAAAATAAAATAAAATTAATATACAATTTAATATAAAGTAATTATTTAATAAAGTAATAAAAATAAATTATAATTAAAATTTATTTATAGATGAATTAAAAATACTCTTTTAATATTTTATAAATATATTTATTTTTATAATTTATATTTATAATAATTTATAAGTAATATTAAATTGTAAAAATTATTAAAAAAATATTTAGTAAAATATAATATTTATGTATTTTTCTAAATTTCATGATAAAATAATTTGTATTAGTATAAATATTAATATAATATATAAGTTAGTTTAATTATTACAAAATTAGAATATTATAGATATAATTTTTGAAATAATTCATATTATAACGAACACATTTATCATAAATAATTATGTTTAAGCAAATCACATTTTTATAATTTAATTTTAAAATTAATATTATCCAATTTTTTAGATAATGATATATTACATGTATATAATTTTTTTTAATACAAATAGAAGAATTTTCATTTATTTAAATAATAATTTTTACATGTGTTAAAAAAGTAAGTTTCAACTCACTACCACAATTTAAAAAATAAACAAAAAACAAAAACTATTGAAAAAAATGCCTACTTTGGGAAAAAGACAAATAAGTGGGTTTTGTTCACAAAAAATGTTGTTTAGGCCGAATGCTCCTCCACGTCTTTATGGGCCCGCATCAACCTTCATTCTTCACGTCTCTCTGTCTAAATTCTCTCTCATATGTTCCATTTTTACAAATAATCTTTTATCTTTTATATAAATTCAATATCTTAAAAGAAACAAATATCTTATGTCACATTTTCTCACAAATAGCATTTTTATCTACCAGAAGTTGTGGATACATACATTTGCAAAGGCTCATATTTATATGCTATCTTTTTTATCGATTTATTTTTTTTATCAAATTTTTTTTTCAAAGGTTACAATTAAAAAAAAAAGTTAGTTTTTTTCACATTTTGATACTTGTTTTAGTGTAGTATTATCTTTCAAAAAAGTTAACTTTTTTATTATCAATTTCCTTCTATCTATAGTTTTTCATTCATAAGTTACATATTTTGATATTTTATTTTGTTTACCTTCAATATTAAAACCAACTTCTTTCTTTTGGTCTAAAGGTTTTTTTATTCAAAGTTACTGATTTTGATTTTTAATTTTTTCTACCTTTAATATTATAATCAACTTCTTTTTACCAATTTTCTTTCGATCTAAGGTTTTTTCATTTATTATTGTAATAAAAAACGAAGTTCAATTTTATTCCCTAAAAAAGTTACTTTTTTATGGGTTTTATATATGTCTTTAATCATATATGTTTAATATTTTTTATGTTGATTTTTTTCACAGTTTATACTTGTTTCAGTGTAGTATTATGTAATCTTTATTATTGGTTTTCTTTGATCTAGGTTTTTTCCATTCAAAATTATTGGGCGGCCAAGCTTGCTGAAAGCCCAACTTGGAGGTATAAAATTAGGCTTCGGGCAAATATATGTATTTTTGGTTAGCTAAAAGGTTGAAGGTTTTCCAATCATAAGGGAAAATGGTAATATCTTTAGTTTATTGTAAAAAGTTTGTCTTCATACTATTATAATATCGTGAACATTTCAAATTTTAGAATAGAGGAAAAATTTCCCTCTTTTTATCATGTTTATAAGTATACATTTGTGATTGTTATATTTCTACATTGAATTTGTTATTCTCTATATATTTGAATCAATATCCAACATGTCCAATTTGCAAAAAAAAAAAAAAAAAAAGTGTCACTCTATTTTGGAACTCAATGCTGAAAAAAAAAATTGGAATATATTAGCAAAGGTCATACACTTGTGGTTTGTTTCAGATTTCACTAAACACAAATTTCCATTTCCCATGAAATTTGTTATGCAAGATACGAAGGTCGGTTCCACTACCATGCTTTGAATATACTTTAAATTACACTCATGCATGCTTTCATTATCTTAATACAGGGTGATAGGATTCAAGCATATGTTAGGAGGTCTCTTATATATAAATTTTAAAATGAAATTACTAAGGGACATGTTTACTCTATTCAAAATTCTGGTCTTGGGTAAAATAGTGGTTCTTATAGAACCACCCACCATCCATACAAAATCAACTTCCAATTAGGAACCAAAGTAAATTTAGTTAATTGTTATATTATAACTGAAAATAATAGTCAACATATACCACCATCACTTATTATTGCTCCTGAATTTGATACAAATTACTTGGTTGGTAAGTGCATATAATGTGACGTATGTTTTTTTTATATTATAATAATATTACTGTGCAAAAAAACTTTGTAACGAAGTTTTTCTCATGCATAGTAAAATTTTTCTTTTATATATGCGTGTATAGAAAGGGGGGAGGAGGTAGGAAATTTCAGCAAGTAGTTCTCCCTCTCATCCTTCTTCTTTTTTTGTCTAAATTTCAAGCAACGAGACTCTATTCTTGCAGGATCTGGTGAAACGGAAGAGAGTTTGAATTAAGTGAGAAAGCTTCGGTAGAAATACCACACCAGGTAAGGGGAAGTTTAATTCATTCAATATATGAGACTGAATTGTTTTGAAAATTTGAACATTAGAATGATTGATTTTGAAAATTTCTCATGTTTTGCAAAACTTGAAATTTTGTTGGAATTCTTGAAATTAAGGATGAATTATATGGTAAATTGTTGTTTTCAACTTAAATTAGATATAAGTCATGTTTAATTTGAATTTGAGACTAGTTTGGTTGTGTAAAACTGAGTAATTTGAAATCTGCTAAAATCTGCAAAATTTTATACTGTTACTGACGCGAGGAAGAAGAAAGGGACATGGAAGGAATTTTCGAAAATGTTCAAGGGTAAAATAGTCATTTTTAGGACATGGAATGAATTTTTGAAAATGTCCAAGGGTAAAATAGTCATTTAGGGACATACATGGAATTTTCAAAAAAGATTATGGGCAAAATAGTAATTTAATGATTTCAGAAAAGATTTCGGAAATGATTTTGAAAAATGAAGAAGAAGAATATATATATATATATATATATATATATATATATATATATATTTAAAATATAGAATGAAGGTAGTAGTTTTAAAGATTCGGTAGTGTATTGTGATGTGTGTGGGTCAGACTGAGTCTAAAGGTTGATGCCCAGAATCAGTCATGAGATATTATGTATTGGTTAGACTGAGCCGGAGGGTTGATGCCCAGAATCAATCAAGTACTATTATTTATTGACCCGAATGAGCCGTGAGGATAGGTGGTCCAGAATCCGGTAGATGTGAATGATTTTTGTTGTGTTTGAATGGTACCCGGGGTGGTACAAAGTACATTAGTGTAATAACTATGTCGGAGGATTCTGAATGAGGTCCCAGACTTCACTGATTGGTCGGGTCAGGTAGACTACGAGATCAGGTAGTGAGAAGTCAATGGGGGGATGACTAGTGGCGCGCTCGGAGGGGTACTCTAGTATGAGTGATGAAGGGCGCCAGTAATCTTACTCTGTGTGGAAGGTGGTCAGAATGGTACTGCGGGTGCCGATCACAATGTGCCCACAGATGATAACCTATGAGTTCGGGCATAGTTAGGGTAGACTTCCGGAAGACGTCTTAGTGTATTGATAATTTGTAATTGATGATAATATGTAATTATTACTTCTATATCTGTTTTATTATATCGAATGATTTAATACTTACCCCTATTTTTCCATGTGGATGGGACTGCGATGATCACTTTTATGTAGGAGCAGATCAAGAGTTGAGAGGTGGAGATGCGACTACTGGACAATAAGGATAGTTTAGTGGGGTAGCTTTATAGGAGCTACTTTTGCATGTATCTGTATAAATAAATTATGTTACTATGTTCTGAGGTTCCGCCAGTGAACCGGGATTTCAGTCTATATTACAATTACAATAATATTGTAATATAGATATTTTTATTTACTTGTTTACTATTTTGCGAAGGTATCATTATAATAGTGATTTCTAGGGTCGTTACAATAGTGGTATCAGAGCAGTAACATCCTTGTAAATCTGTGGGGATGGGTAGTGAACGTATGATAAGTCCGTTGTGATTATACTCTAATATGTGAGTGTGTGTGTGAATGTTTGCTCTGTATTTATGGTTGTGTTTGATATAGGATGGCACCGCGACCTCCTACTCCTACTCCGCCGAGTGTAGATGCCATAGCCAGGGCAATGGAAATGTTGGCAGCTGTCATGCAGCAACAGGCTACCTGCCCGCAGTGGAGGCTAACTATGGCGTCATCCTCTGCTGGATTTCACTAGTCAGAGCAGATGGGGCTGACTGAGTTCATGAGGCATAATTCGCCTCGTTCTGGAGGAGATTTGGGTCCAGATGCAGTAGAGAAGTGGCTACGTGAAGTGGAGAAGATTTTTGAGGCTACCTTATTCCCGGAGGATAGGAAATTGACCTTTGGGAAATACTTACTACTGGATGAGGCTAAGTTCTAGTGGTCAAGGACTCAGAGGATGATGATTGCACATGGGGAGGTGTGTAATTGAGAAACCTTTTGTGAGAGATTTCTGGAAAAATACTTCCTTGGCAGTGTTAGATTTCAGAAATAGATTGAGTTCCTGAGTTTGAGACAGGGCAATATGACGGTGCATGATTACACCGTACGATTTTAGCACTTATCTCGTTTCTACACAGGTACATATTCAGAATAGTGGCTTTGTAGGAAGTTTGAGGAGGGCTTGAGGGCTGAGATCAAGCTCATGGTGGTTCCTTTCTCTATAAGGAGATTCCCAAAGCTGGTGGAGAAAGCAAAGACAATAGAGAGACTCCAGGAGGGAGGAGTCAGAGTGATGAGGACCCACCCAAGTGGGATCCTGAGTGGGGGTAGTAAATCAGAGAGGAGGATGCCTTATTCACGGCCCCAGTCTTCCAGGAGTGGTAGCGTTACCCTAACACCCAGATCATCATGATCTGTATTCGGTGTAACACCCTACCTTATAAACCCTCACTCAGAAGAATTAATAATTTTTTAGCATAAATTTATTTTTTAACCGATAATAATCTTTCCCTTGTACATAATATTAATATACATAAATTTTCAATAATACATTCCTGCATTTCATCATTTTAAAAAAAATACTAAAAGTAAACATTCATAATTACATATAGATAAAATATTAGTACAGTCCTCCAAAATATTAAGGCAACATTGGGGATACTTCCTACAGAGCAGCTAACTACACAAAACAGTGAATACTACTCAGTACCATGTAGGTCTATATACTACAAAAGACTATCTATAAAAGTTTGGATATGTTTATCCCAATACATGTTGCCATCATTGTGGCTCCCAGCTAACGAGTATGAGTATCATACTCATCGGGTGTGGAATCTGTGCCATCTCCCCTCTCTTCAAACAATGACCGATCAGGTCCAACGAGTACCGCAAGCACAAAGGAAATAAAGAAAACAGAAAGACAAGAGGGTGAGCAACAGTTCATACATCATTTTAAAATCAACATCATAAACATTCACAAGTTAATCAAATTTCAAATGATTGATGTTAATGATGCATGATCCTAATATGTTTTCTAAAATGTTTATGCATGCGGGCCCGAATCATTTCTCAAATCAGTACTGGGGTAGCCAGGAGTTGACATTACTAGGCATGGAAAATCCACCCACGGGATTGTTGAGACCCATGCTCAAATATAAACCCAGTAGCTCACTGACCATTGATATACGGTAAGAGCACAGTCAGGTATAGCAGAGTTTGTACAGTGGGATCCCCGACAACAGGTAGCGAGCCTGGGTCTTTTGGGGCCTCCAACCACTACCCTTCCTATCCTCAAGTCCTCCCTCAGGGCCTCCCTATCGTATTCTCAGAGTCCATAATCTCCGATTCCCCAGATTTCACAAATCACCATTTTCAAATGAGTAATGTATGAGTCCCTAAGTGGTTTTTCTTAGAAATTCACATTTTTCCAAAAATTTGACAGAGTTTCCCCTGTAATACAGACTTCCCAAAAATTTCCAATCACCTGTTACAAACAGAAAACTTCCAATACAGTTCAAAAAGGGTTCACAACCCATCATCCAATTCTTTCAATTTAATTTTCAATGAATTTTCTCATGAAAAACCACCATGCATATAAATGCTCACTCAAAGACCATACATATATCATACGCGTAAGCAATTCATGATCACTTTCACAACCAAGCATATAATAAAATCAAAATGATCAATCATAACAAATTTAGACAAATTCAACATATAAGGTCAAACAAGTTTATGATGTAATCCTTACTATATAGCCCACCCCTTACCTGATACGTTCACACTTATTCCTTTCAAAGCTTGATGTTGTGTTTCAGCAAAATCTATATACGTAATAAAATGCTAGTTAGAATCTTATATTTCTATGATTCTATCTCATGAGAATTTAAATTCATTTTGTATTGTTAATCCATTTCTAATAATATTTTAAGCTCACATTCAGCTTACAATTAACTTAGAAATTATCCTATTTTGTAGGCACTTAGAGTAGAAAGAATCCTAATAACAACCATGGACAAGGTTCAGTATTTCAAAATTTTCTAGAGTTATATAAACTGTTTTGGCATGAGATTTGAGCCAAAATTTCAATAACTTAATTACCTACAATATTGATGAAGGAAATAAATTCAAATACCCTATAGAATAGATGCGGTTTTCAGTTTTCAGTGGTTGTTTCCAACTAGGCTCAACTACAATAACACTCTGAACATGCCTTGGTAATTGGATTATAACTCTTGCTACACATAAGATATTAACATGAAATAAATTTATAAATTTCGGGGATATAATTTCCTACAACTTTTATGAAAGAATTAAGTCCTAATTTCACACGTATCAATCTCAGTAATTCAAAAACCGAGGCTGTTGAAGCAGGGCAACATCTTAACGTCACAGCTAGAACACTTGACAGTAAAATGGGTATAACTTGAGCTACCAATATCCGTTTAATGTAAAACCAGTTTCTAAATTTCGACAACTTAAAGGGATACAACTTTCATGAAGATACCAATTCCTAATTCTATTCACACAAGTCCCAAAAATTCAAGGAATAGTACCTACGAATTAGGGCTCTTAAAGTTTTTAGCTTAACAACTTCTAATCCTCAATTTTAAGCATCATTCTAGTATTCTAGGTGTAAAACCTACAATAACCTTCTTCCTACATCCATTCAAGTTGAGCCAAGTGAGGAGAAAAATAGAAAATGCACCGTTTTGAAAAATAAAACGGTAGAAATGTAGAGGAGATTGAGATAAACCAACTTACCTATTGGAGTTTCTCAAGAAAACCAAGATTTCTCCCTCAAAATGACGCTTGAAGGTAAGAAAACTTTTGAGAGAAAGAGAGAAATGAGGAACTAGGTTACAGATTACAGAATAATGACACTCTGTCTTTTTAAAGTCAATATTTCACCTAATAATCCGCTCAGTGCATTTCTGATGCGCCCAGCGGATTACATGCCGCAAGTAAGCAAGAGAATTCGAACCACAATCCGCTCAGCGCATTTCTTATGCGCCCAGCGGATTACAGGCTGCAATTCGAACCACGCATTACAAAACTCTCTGTTTTAATCGATTAAAAGACCTGTTAATCGATTAACAGACATAATCCGCTCAGCGCATTTCTGATGCGCCCAGCGGATTACATTACAAAAAAAATTATCCTTATTTTCTCCTGCCAGAATTTGAACTCACAACCCCTAAGACTCCAACATCACTCCAAACCATATTAACCATCATATGTTTCTTGTCTATTTATACACATAATAAACTTTTTATGTATCCACACTCAATGCATAAAAGAAAACAATAATTTCTAAATGTGACAATTAAAATTGTTAAGTCCATACTCTTTAAAATTTCAACCTTAAATCATATAACTACTATCAGGCGTCTAGTTTCCCACGAAACGGATCAATTTTAAGTATTTTCTAAAAATTCCAGAAAATCACAAATAATCTAACAAACATACAGTTCCTTTACCCAATTCCTAATAATTTAATTATTAAAATTTTGACAAAGATTTTGTCAAAATTTAACAAACCAGGGGTATTGAGAATCAGGATGTTACATTCGGGGTGAAATGTTTTCAATGTGGAGGCCCTCATTACAGGAATCAGTGCCCACAGAATTCCTTCACTACTCCTTCCCAGACTTCTCGGACAAGTCTTTGCTATACTTGCCAGAAGCTAGGACATATGGCTAGAGACTGTCCACAGAAGCTCAGTGCTACAGTCTCAATTAGGGCATCATCAGTACCCAGGGTGAGTGAGGTAAAACCAAAGCTGCAGGACGGGTGTTTGCCTTGTCAGGAGCAGAGGCATCGATGTTAGAGAATTTAGTGCAAGATGTGTGTTTTATCTCTGATATACCTCTACGAGTTTTGTTTGATTCAGGTGCTACCCATTCTTTTATTGCTGATAATTGTATGGATAAACTTAAGTTACCTATGTGTGATCTACCCTATGAATTGAGGGTATCTACCCCAACAGCTGGACTTGTGGTGTCTTCTTATGTGTGTTTGAGGTGCCCAGTTGTCATAGAAGGACGACAATACAAGGTAAACTTAATCAGTTTACCTTTGAAGGATTTGGATGTGATCTTAAGGATGGATTGGTTATCCACCAATCGCATTTTGATTGACTGTGGACAGAAGAGATTGGTGCATCCGGAATCAGGAGATGAGCTTATTACATCAGCTCGACAGGTTCAGAAAGAGCTACGAGAGGGAGCTCAGTGTTATCTGATCCTGAACCAGATGAGTGAAGGATAGTATATTGGAAGAGGTACCGGTTGTGAGTGAATTTCCTGATGTGTTTCCAGATTGGATACCAAGGCTACCACCTCAAAGAGAGGTCAAATTTGGGATTGATCTAATTTCAGGTTCAGGCTCAATCTCTATGACACCATACCGGATGGCTCCAGCAGAATTGACTGAATTGAAGAAACAGGTAGAGGATTTGCTGGAAAAGAAGTTCATTCGCCTGAGTGTATCTCCATGGGGAGCTCCTGTAATGCTAGTTAAGAAGAAATATGGGAGATCCAGATTGTGTATTGATTACCGGCAACTAAACAAGGTGACTATCAAGAACAAGTACACGTTGCCGAGGATTGATGATTTGTTAGACCAGTTACAGGGAGCATCAGTCTTTTCTAAGATTGATTTGAGATCTGGATACCATCAGATATTGGTTAAAGAAGAGGATGTATAGAAGACAGTGTTCAGGTCGAGATATGACCATTATGAGTATGTGGTCATGCTGTTTGGAGTAACAAATGCACCTGCAGTGTTCATGGACTACATGAACATGATCTTCTGTCCTTATTTAGATAAGTTTGTTGTTGTTTTTATAGACGACATTCTTATTTATTCTAGAACTCGAGAAGAACACCAGGAACATCTGAGGGCGTTGTTGCCTGTGTTAAGAGAGAAACATTTGTATGCCAAGCTCTCAAAATGTGAGTTTTGGTTAGATCAGGTGCAGTTTTTGGGACATGTAATATCAGTAGAATGGATATCTGTAGATCCTGCCAAGGTAGATGCAATGTTAAAATGGGAACCCCCTAAGATAGTGACGGAAGTGCGTAGATTTGTGGGACTTGCCGTATATTACCGAAAATTTATAGAGGGTTTCTCTAAAGTAGTAGCTCCTTTGACTCAGTTGACCTGTAAGGATCAACCTTTTGCTTGGACAAATAAATGTGAGGAGAGTTTCCAGGAGCTGAAAAGAAGGTTGTCTAGTTCCCCGATGTTGGTGATCCCAGATGTGACTAAATCTTTTCAAGTATATTGTGATGCTCCCATTCAGGGGTTAGGTTGTGTCTTGATGCAAGATAAGAGGGCGGTGGCATATGCGTCGAGACAGCTGAGAATTCATGAGAGGAATTATCCCATTCATGACTTAGAACTAGCAGCAGTGGTGTTTGCTCTCAAGATATGGATGCATTACCTTTATGGAGTTTGATTTGAAGTTTTTAGTGATCACAAGAGCCTGAAGTATTTATTCGATCAGAAGGAGCTAAATATGAGATAGAGAAGATGAATGGAGTTTCTGAAGGATTATGACTTTCAGTTACTTTATCATCTAGGGAAGGTGAATGTGGTGGCTGACGCCTTGAGTAGGAAGGTAGTTCAGATGTCAACAATGATGATGGATGAATTGAGATTACTCGAGCAGTTCAGGGATCTGCATCTAGATGTAGAGTTTCGTGATACTAGCATTAGTTGTGGTAGCATTACCATTACTAATGATTTGCTCGAGATGATCAGAGATAAACAACAGGGTGATATGACGTTGAAAGGTGTTATGGATCAGTTAGGATCCGAGCAAACCATTAATTACAAGATGGGTGAGGATAGTATTCTGAGATTCAGAAGAAGGATTTTTATTCCTGTTGACCAGGACTTTAAGAGAGCAATACTAGATGAAGGTCATCGGAGTCGTCTGAGTCTACACCCTAGTATGACTAAGATGTATCAGGATCTGAAGAAGGTTTATTGGTGGTTTGGTATGAGGAGAGATATTGCAGAGTATGTGGCTGCTTGTTTAACTTGTCGGAAAGCAAAGGTGGAACACTAGAGGCCGGGAGGAATGCTACAACAAATGGAGATACCTGAGTGGAAGTGGGATAGCATTACCATGAATTTTGTTACCCATTTACCACAGACAATTTGGGGGCACGATTCGATCTGGGTGATAGTGGATAGATTGACGAAGAGTGCACATTTCCTCCCTATAAATCTGAGGATATCTATGGTTAAGCTGACACAACTATATATTCATGAGTTGTCTGATTACATGGGGTGCCATCTAGCATTATCTCAAATAGGGATCCTAGATTTACTTCACGATTCTGGCAGACTTTACAAGAGGCATTAGGTACCTAACTTAGGTTGAGTTCAGCCTATCATCCCCAAACAGATGGATAGTCAGAGAGGACTATCCAGTCACTAGAATACTTGTTGAGGTCTTGTGTGTTGGATAATCTAGGAAGTTGGGATGATATTCTTCCATTAATAGAGTTCACGTATAATAACAACTATCATGCTAGTATCGGAAGGGCACTATATGAAGCTCTTTATGGGAGGAGGTGTCAAACACCTTTATGTTGGTATCAAGATGAGGAAAAAGTGTTGATGAGCTACTATGAGTAAACAAAAATCATATGCGGACCAGAGGAGGAGACCTTTAAATTTGAGGGGGGAGACCATGTATTTTTGAGAATCAGACCTACTACTAGAGTAGGAAGGGAAATTAAGTCTAAGAAGTTGACTCCCAAGTTTATTGACGCATATCAGATTTTGAAGAAGGTAGGTCCAGTGGCATATCAGTTAGCGTTGCCCCCTCATTTGGCGAATCTGCACAATGTATTTCATGTATCTCAGTTGAAGAAATATGTGCATGACCCCAGTCATGTCCTGGAATAAGATAATGTGCAGATTAGAGACGATCTCTCCGTTGATGTGAGACCAGTGAGGATAGAGGATTCTCAGCTGAAGCAACTTAGAGATAGAACATCTCAATGGTGAAGGTAGTATAGGATCAGAAATCCGGAGACTTTACTTGGGAGATGGAGGATGATATGCGAGAGTCCTATCCGTATCTATTCCCAAGTAAGTTCATTTTCGAGGACGAAAATTTTATTGGAGGGAAGATTGTGACATATGTTTTTCTATATTATAATAATATTACTGTGTAAGAAAACTTCGTAACGAAGTTTTCCTCATGCATAGTAAAATTTTTCTTTTATATATGACGTATAGAAAGGGGGGAGGAGGCGGGAAATTTCATCAAGTAGTTCTCCCTCTCATCCTTCTTCTTCTTTTGTCTAAATTTCAAGCAACGAGACTCTACTCGTGCAGGATCTGGTGAAACGGAAGAGAGCTTGAATTAAGTGGAAAAACTTCGGTAGAAATACCATACCAGGTAAGGGGAACTTTAATTCATTCAATATATGAGACTGAATTATTGAGTACTCTATGAATAAGGAATAGGAGTGGAAATCTGAACATTAGAATGATTGATTTTGAAGATTTCTCATGTTTTGCAAAATTTGAAATTTTGTTAGAATACTCGAAATTAAGGATTAATTATATGGTAAAATTGTTGTTTTCAACTTAAATTAGATATAAGTCATGTTTAATTTGAATTTGGGACTAATTTGATTGTCTAAAACTGAGTAATTTGAAATATGCTAAAATCTGCAGAATTTGATATTGTTACTTACGCGAGGAAGAAGAAAGGGACATGGAAGGAATTTAAAAAAAATGTTCAAGGGTAAAATAGTCATTTTTTGGATATGGAAGGAATTTTTGAAAATGTTCAAGGGTAAAATAGTCATTTTCAAGACATGGAAGGAATATTTGAAAATGTCCAAGGGTAAAATAGTCATTTAGGGACATACATGGAATTTTTAGAAAAGATTAAGGGCAAAACAATAATTTAATGATTTTGGAGAAGATTTCGAAAAAAAGGAGAGGAAGAATATATATATATATATATATATATATATATATATATATATATATATATATATATATTTTCTTTTTTTAATATAGAATGAAGGTAGTAGTTTTAAAGATTCATTAGTGTGTTGTGATGTGTGTGGGTCGAGGCTGAGTCTAAGGGCGATACCCAGAATCAGTCATGAGATGTTATGTATTGGTTAGACTGAGCCGGAGGGTTGGTGCCCAGAATCAGTCAAGTACTATTATTTTTTGACCCAAATGAGCCGTGGGGACAAGTGGTCTAGAATCCGGCAGATGTGAATGATTTTTTTTTGTGTTTGAATGGTACCCGGGGTGGTATAAAGTACATTAGTGTAATAACTATGTCGGAGGATTCTGAATGAGGTCCCAGACTTCACTGATTGGTCAGGTCAGGTAGACTACGAGATCAAGTGGTGAGAAGTCGATGGGGGGATGACTGGTGGTTCGCTCGGAGGGGTACTTTAATATGAGTGATGAAGGACGCCAGTAATCCTACTTTGTGTGGAGGGTGGTCAGAATGGTACTGCGGGTGCCGATCACAATATGCCCACAAATGATAGCCTCTGAGTTCGGGCATAATTAGGGTAGACTTCCGGAAGGCGTCTTAGTGTATTGATAATTTGTAATTGATGATAATATGTAATTATTACTTATATATCTGTTTTATTATATCGAATGATTTAATACTTACCCCTATTTTTCCATGCGGATGGGACTGCGATGATCACTTTTATGTGGGAGCAGATCAGGAGTTGAGAGGTGGAGATGCGACTACTGGACAACAGAGATAGTTCAGTAGGGTAGCTTTGTGGGAGCTACTTTTGCATGTATTTGTAAGAATTAATGGTTGAGTTCAAAAGGGGGGTGAATTGAACTCTAGAAATCTTTTTCGAATTAAACTTCCCCTTACCTGGTGTGGTATTTCTACCGAAGCTTTCTCACTTAATTCAAACTCTCTTCCGTTTCACAGATCCTGCAAGAATAGAGTCTCGTTGCTTGAAATTTAGACAAAAAGAAGAAGGATGAGAGGGAGAACTACTTGCTGAAATTTCCTACCTCCTCCCCCCTTTCTATACACGCATATATAAAGAAAAATTTTACTATGCATGAGAAAAACTTCGTTACAAAGTTTTTTTGCACAGTAATATTATTATAATATAAAAAACATACGTCACATTATATGCACTTACCAACCAAGTAATTTGTATCAAATTCAGAGCAATAATAAGTGATGGTGGTATATGTTGATCATTATTTTCAGTTATAATATAACAATTAATCAATTTACTTTGGTCTCCTAATTGAAGTTGATTTTGTATGGATGGTGGGTGGTTCTATAAGAACCAATTATTTACCTAAGACCAGAATTTTAAAT
>OY731403.1:53557021-53643562 GCA_963425845.1 Sphenostylis stenocarpa
TTTTGTGTTTTCCTTTCAGTGTATTTCATGTTAAAAAAAAAAAGTTGTGGTTGAGGCAAAGGTAATAGTGGAGGTTTGATACTAGAGGTTTTTTGGCATGCATCTTGTGCTTATTTTTTACTTATTCCCCATTGCTCCTCTAGTTCCTCTAGTTCATAGCTACTTATTCCATATGATATCCTCTACCTTGTCCCTACCCCCATTACAACTTGAAAAGACCTTTTTATCTTTTTGTGCATGTGCGTTGGGTGTTGAGTTTAGAGGCTTGCCAAGTCTATCTGTTGTTTGCTTTTCTTGAGTGTTTTGAGAGTATACAGTAGCCTAGACACATGAGAGATACAATGCATCTTGTGAGGTTTTGTCACTTTGATTCACCTTTTAAATCGATTGACCTCTTGCCAAGTTTTGAAATTCTTGGATGATTTCCATGAGTATCTGGTTTCTCTGACTCTTTGTGTGTTGGATGTTGTCTACTCCTTTCTTTTCCCAGGATTCATTAAGGATTGTGTAAATTTGTTTGTGTTTTGTGTGTCTTCTTGTTCCTGCTCCTTTTTGTTGTGTTACTCTCTTCGATGTCTCTGGATTTGTTTCCTTGCTCTGCTTCATCCCATGATTTTGCTCAAGAGTGCAAAAGGCTAAGTGTGGGGGAATTTGATGAGCCATTATATTCCCGCATTTTCTTATCTTTCTGTACTTATCTTAATTGGTGCATTGTGCTTAATTGTCTATTATTAGTGCATTTTCATTGATTGGGCTTCATTGGGCCATTATTCCGAATTGTACTTAATTTAGCATTATTTGGTCTAATTTTTGTTTCTAATTATTTTTTAGGTATTTTTGGTGAAACAATTTTGGAACATGGAGATTAATCTTGAGATGAAGAGAGTTTCCACATCATTGCCATGTCACTGCCATGTCAGTTGCTATTTCCACATCATTGCCACGTCAGCTTCCACGTCACTGCCACGTCACTTGCCATGTCAGCTGATATTTCCACATCATATTAATGATTGTCATGTCAGCTAGGGTTTGTTTGATGTATAATCCCGTGTGGGCCAGCTTGGGCCCATTCCTAGGGGACTCTAGGGTTAGGGTAGGCTTATATTTTTAGAGGAGTAGTAGGAGGAGGGAATGAGGGGGGCACTGCAGTTCTGTTTACGTTTGGTTTCATGTTGGTTTTCTCTGCATTTTAATTTGGACTGCTCAAGGCTCATTGATGGATTAATATGGTTCAATTTCGTTTTCTGCTGCCATGAAAGTTTGCATTCTTTCACTTCTATTACAAATTTCATTTGTGTAGTTCAGTTCAGCCCAATCTTGTATTTCAATTTCTATTGAAATCCATTTTGCTATTCTGTTGTTCCATCTTGTATTTTTATTGTAATTTCGTGTTAATGGACAACCACCATAATTTCTGATATTCTTTTTGTTCTCTCTTGGGATTAGATTCACGAAAACATCCATCATTTGGTATTTTACGTTTTGTTCTTCTTCTTCTCTGCACTGGATTTTGTTTTTATGTTTTCTGCTGCATTTCTAAATTAATGGATAGCTAAACCTAGAGGGTTAGGTCCTTGAAGGATTGCAATCTCTGTTGAGAGGTTCTCTGCACTTAACTTAATGTCCAGTTTAGTTCCTTGTTCTGCATTGGATCATAAAACGTAAATCATGCTTAATGAATTTGGGTTCATTGTATCCAGTACCATGAGTTGCTTAATCTTGTGGGGAGAATCAATCACTTACACGTTTGCTTAATTTGTGTAAGCATGGAGTAAGCTAGATATATTTTATATTATGAACCAATGACATTAGAGATGCATTCTATTAAGGGCCTAATCTATTTTAATCTGCATTTATACAAGCTATTATTGTTCCATTTCATTAATCTGATTTCTACCAAAAATCCCCCTTGTTTCTGTTCCATTTCAAAACTGATAAGCTTTTGACAGAAATTTATGGTCCTTGGGAGACGACCTAGGAAGAGTTGCCTAGTACTACATTTAATCTACATTTATTTGACCGGATACGGCTCCGATCAGTTGGTCCATTACCTATTCATCACCAATTCCCATGTTAACAAATAACTACCAAATGTCGGTCTCGAAGTGCTAAATTTTTGCATTCCTACACAACAACTCGATCCTATTTTCAGCGGTCATCACTTGTCTTTCCGCATACGTGGTCAATCTGTAAGAAATATCATTTCCTCTGCCAATCGCTTCAAAAATAATGTCTAGTTTGGTATTTAAATTTTTAAACTGGGTCTCCACCACATATATCATCAAGGCCTTCCTTTTTGAGCCCCGGGAAGAAGATGTACCACCGGATGGGATAGATGGTATTGTTGTTGGACTATGTGAATCCACGTATGGGAGGGAGCGAGGAACATCTTCTGCTAACCCATGAAATGCACGCTCCTCCGGGATATACTCCATATCATCATTCAAATCCCTTGTGAATGATTATCGTTGGATGCGTTGGCAGATTTGACGTATCGTTCTCACCCAGTGGCCAGTGGCACGTCAACACCCCATAATTCCTCCATCAAACCATAGTATCTGATGGGGATGGTTCTCCACTTAACAGTAGAGGGTTTTTTCTACAATCCAAAAACACACGTAATAGATAAGAGATCGACAATGTTTTATTGTTTTGTATCATTAAACAAGGTATAATAAACACTTGTATGAGGTCATCTCAAACTTCTGCTTCGGCCTCAAACAATCTTGTGGATTCACTCCATGCAAAGCCACTTAGGCCAGCAAAAAGGTCACGAACCTCTCGCCACCTATCGTTCAAGCTCTTTTGCCTATTTTTCACATTATTTTTTATGATACCCACCAAGCCTGACTTTCGAAGGGAGTCAACAATGTTATTATAGGCTAGTGTGGTCTAATTACCATCAACTTTATTTCCCAAATGGGCCTTATCAACATGATTGTTAACAGGCATAAGTCCATCTTTACTATCCATTTAGTAAACTCTCTAATACCGGTAGATGACTCGAGCAATAACCTTGGCTCTATTCATGATTTGCCTATTCAAAACAGAACTTGTCCAAACATTTTAAGATGGTAATATGCAAATATGGTAAAAAAAAATACTTCATTAATAGGTCATAAATATCCATCACAAAATAATTGTATATTAGAGAAACAAGTACAACATATTACTTGTTTTTATAGTCTCTTCCCATACTGCTTACGATAAAATCTCTAAGATTTGACCCTAGCCTATAATCATCATATTGATCTTGAGTGCTAAATGGGTGCACATCTTGGTCCATCAATTCTCGATCAACCTCAGCTATCAATGAGTCATCATTGTCGACTCCATGAAGATAGTTGTGAAGAATACAACATACTAAGATAATTTTGGTCATAGACTCCAATGAGTAATGTGGTTCAGTCCCACTGACTATTGGATTTTGTGGACCTCTTTGATTGTATTACTTGAGGTGATATCATACACCACGATAAGGTATTAGTATATTTGCCTTTAACATGAAGTCATCATCTCCAAGGTAATATTTTCCTACAATAATTATACTTAACATTATTTCAATGACTTCTAAGTGACCACAAATCAAGTCCAACAAAATCACATCAACTCACCTTGTGGAATAATGAATGAATCATCTCGAATAAGGGCATCCTTTAAAATCCGTGAATCAGGTGCAATTCCCTTCCACCCGACTAACAGATATCAAAATTACATGTTGCAAATACATTTTGTGTTGGTCAATCATTTCTTCCACGATAACATGGGGCATCTACTTGTGGAACCTTAACATGAACATGAGCGTCATCTATTGCTCCTAAACAATCCTAAAGGAAAAAAATACGAGTGTAAAATGTTAGAATCACGCAGCGGAATGTTCGCGTGGTCGGACAAAAACCAAGAGAGGGGGGTGAATTGGTTTCTTAACAAAAATTAGGTTTTCAAAATTTTCCCCAAATTTTACCGATTAAAAACTGTGTAAATGTAAATAGAGTAGAGATAGAATCTTACACAGGAGATTTATATTGGTTCGGATCAAAAGACCCTACGTCCAGTTGCTAATCACTCAAACAGAGGATTATTGCTGTCACTATAATCACAGTTGTTACAAACAGATTACAATGGAAAAGATAAAGTAAAGAAAACACCTCTCTTGAAATCCACAAGAGATGAAGAACAGTTTTCCCCAGAGACGGCACAACACACAATCCACTAAGAACTCCACTTAGTGATTCTTATCGCTTCTAGCCCACACCAGGTTCCAAAAGCCCCTTTTTCTTGCAACAAACAGTTCTCTGGCACTCACAACACTTAACTTTTGTATGAAAAAGGTTGTTCTTTTTTTCTGAGTGCCATAGAGAAGCTTAAGTAGAGAAATTAGGGTTTGCGAATTGGGATTTTCGAAACTAGGAGTCTTGGAATTAGGGTTTTCGAAAATAGGATTGATTTGAAGTTAAAAATCAAAATCTGACTGAAATAATCGATTAAATGAAGTGTTAATCGATTATTACAAAGCCAAAATCAACAGAACCCCAAAACTCTTTGTTTTAATCGATTAACAGGCCTGTTAATCGATTAACAGGTGTGTTAATCGATTAAACCAGTGAGCAGATACAGAAAATGGTTTTTCTCACTGTTTTAATCGATTATTTCACCATTTAATCGATTAAAGCCGAGGCACTTTGATAAAATTGAGCTTTTTGAAGCTTCTAAGGTGCAGCCTATGTACCAGCTATCTCAAACTCTAATATTACATACTCAATCTAATCAAAACAGAGTTATTACACTATAAAACAAGTCTTCAACTCTCTACGTTCTTGTGTTCTTGAATCATCATCAAAATCAATAAGCTTCATGTCCATCAAGTCTAACATCAAGTCCTTGAATGTTCAACAATCTCCCCCTTTTTGATGATGATCAAAATTTTCTTTTAAAGTCTTGTAATAACCTGTTTTATCTGTAATACTAACAAACACATTAACCATACCAGATAATATTTAAAATCAATCATATTAGGCTTTAAATATTTCTCCCCCTATTTTGATTATAATAAAAAAGAATTATCATAAGAGCTCCCCCTCAAAATATGCATAACTTGGAGATAACTCCCCCTCAATCAAAGCAATAAAAGAACACCACATTTTATTTCAGAAATAATCATTCATTACAATATAAGAAGAAAATAACAATCAAATTTAAAATTCTTCACTATCATCACTATGAAAGTGTGCATCAAATCTATTTTCTAAATGGCACACTTTATCATCTACATCAGATATACGGTGAATTATTTCTTCATGCTGTACTCCAGAAAGAGTGAAGAATGCCTGCATCCTCTGATTCATATCAGATAACATGTCTTCCATGGATTGTCGAGTTTCATGATGAGTAGAGGAAGTGCCAACACTTTGGATTTGATCAGAGGGAAGCTCAGCAGCAGGAGGCATATCTTCATCAAAATCTTCATTATCGTCACCTTGGTTTGGAACGTCATCCTTGTGAACATAAATATCGTTGACACGCACCATTTGTAGTTGGATCAATGTGCTGTCTAGCATACGATTCAAGTTATTTGTTCGCACTGTTTGTTCACCTTCGACATTTACTCCTTTGTATTCAAGGATGCGGGAGACAAGGAGAGCATATGGAATTTTGAAGGTGGGATGGCGTTTGGCTTTTAACATAGTCATGGTGACAAGAACACCCCAATCTAAAGGCTCTTTATTCATTATGGCATGAATAATACGAAGATCAATTGAAGAACATTGAGCATGATTCGTAGCCCGGGGACATAGGATCCAGACAAGTAAATGTAAAATCATGCGTTCCTCCTTCTTCAAAGGTCCAGCTAGAAGGAGACGCCCAATCTCCATGGAGGGGTTTCGCAGAAAAGAACAATAAGCTAAGATCCTGTCAAAATCATCTAACTCACCATACACGTTAATATCATCTTCTCTAATAGGAAAGTGGGCAACGTTATCCGAATTATCATCATCAAGAATAATTGTGACCCCCTTTACTCGAGAGGTAGCAATTTGATCTCTAAATTTGAACCTAGAGTAAAATACCCTAACTAAGTCAGGATAATACGTACCTTGCATTTGGATGAAAGGGAAAACTCCTTGAATTTCAAGGAGATTAGGAAAGTTGAATCCCCTATTGATGAACTGCTCACCAATAAGGAACTTAGGAGAAATAATACCACGTTCCTTCTAATAGGACAGAAATTCTTGTCGGCCATCTGCATCAGAGATCCATCCTTCTACAGAATTAGGACGGGGATGAGATGAGGGTGTAGATCTTCTTCTAGTGGGGATTTTTGCACGAGAATATGAGGCCATTGAAGGATTAGGAGAGTAACAAGAAGATTTTAAGAGGACAAGTTAAGTAAGAATAAGGCAAGATTGATAGAATGATTCAAGAAGGCTTGATTTCAAGAGATAGAAGTGAGTAGAAGTGAAATGGAGGTCCCTATTTATAACCAAGCATGTCTAACGGTCATATGGAAGTGAATAAGGGTCAAGAGAGCCGTTGGCAATGGCTAGGAATCCAAACTTTCCAGGTTTAATTGATTAAAACTCAAATTAATCGATTAAACCAGTATCAGACCCAGTTAATCGATTAATTTGAGTTGTTAATCGATTAACACTGGTTTTAATCGATTAATAGACGAATTAATCGATTAATCCAGAGAGGAATATCATGTTTTGGGTGTTTTGGATGCAAATAATCGATTATAACTCCAATTAATCGATTATTCCAGAGAGTACATCAAATTTTTGAGGATTTTACACATGATAAACTATTAACATCCTATATAATGAATTATATCCTTACAATCATCCAAAAACTGTCTAATTAAGCAGAGTTTAAGCTATTTCTAGTATCCCTAAGTCTCTTCTAAGATCATAAAATCTATCCTTGGGTAGAGGCTTAGTAAAAATATCTGCTAATTGATGCTTTGTATCAACGTACTCTATTTTACAGTTTCCTTTGCTGATGTGATCTCTCAAAAAGTGATGTCTAATTTCTATGTGCTTAGTCCTAGAGTGCATTACTGGATTCTTAGTAAGATTGATTGCACTCGTATTATCACACATCAAAGGTATGTCATTTAAAAATATACTATAATCTTCTAACTGTTGTTTCATCCACAGAATTTGAGCACAACAATTACCAGCTACAATATATTCAGCTTCAGTGGTAGATAAAGCAACACAAGCTTGTTTCTTAGAATGCCAAGATACTAAGGATGAACCTAACAAATGACATGTCCCACTAGTACTTTTTCTATCAATTTTGCATCCACCATAATCAGCATCAGAATATCCTATTAAACTAGTACAAGCATTAGATGGATACCATAAACCAAAACCAGTAGTTCCTTTTAAATATTTTAAAATATGTTTTACTGCAATTAGGTGAGATTCTTTTGAACAAGCCTGAAATCTAGCACACACACAGACAGAATGCATAATATCAGGTCTACTAGCAGTTAAGTATAACAGTGAACCTATCATACCTCTATACATAGATTGATTAACTTCCAAACCTGATTCATCCTTGTCTAGATAGCATGAAGTTCCCATGGGTGTGTTAGCTTCCTTTGAGGTGTCCATTCCAAATTTTTTAAGAATCTCTTTGCAGTATTTGGTTTGAGAGATGCAAATGCCATCTTTAAGTTGCTTGATTTGTAGTCCAAGGAAGAATGTCAATTCTCCCATCATAGACATTTCAAACTCTCTCTGCATTATCTTAGCAAATTCTACACATAACGAATTATCAATTGATCCAAAAATAATATCATCAACATATACCTGGACCAATAAGATATGTTCTTTTACTTTCTTTATAAACAATGTAAAATCAATTTTTCCTCTAGAAAAATCATTTGAAGTTAGGAAACTACTTAGCCTTTCATACCAAGATCTAGGAGCTTGTTTCAACCCATATAATCCTTTCTTTAATTTAAAAATATGATTAGGATAACTAAAATCTTCAAATCCAGGGGGTTGCTCCACATAAACTTCTTCTTTAATAAAACCATTCAAAAATGCACTCTTAACATCCATTTGATATAATTTAAATTTCATCGAAGATGCATAAGCAAGAAGTAGGCGTATAGCCTCTAACCTGGCAACAGGAGCATAAGTTTCATCATAATTTATACCTTCCTCCTGACAATAGCCTTTGGCAACAAGTCTGGCCTTATTCTTTGTTATGTTTCCATCTTCATCAAGTTTATTTCTAAACACCCATTTGGTTCCAATAACTTGATGTGATTCTTCTCTTGGAATTAATTCCAGACTTGATTCCTTTCAAATTGGTTAAGTTCTTCTTGCATGGCTATGCACCATTGGTCAACTTTAAGCGCTTCCTCAACATTTTTGGGTTCTATCTGAGACACAAAAGCTACAGACATGCAGAAGTTAGTCATATTTCTAGTTCTTACCCCTTTTGAGATATCACCAATGATATTGTCCATTGAGAGTCCTCTTGGTGATTGCCATTCTTTTGCTAATTCAGGTGTTTGAGAAGGCTCATTTTCTTCCAAATATAATTCATCAAGAGCCTCTCTTATATACTCATCATCACCTGCAAGTTCTTTATTTGACTCAAGAGGATTTCCCCCAAGGTCTACAATTTCATCAAATGTAACATGAATAGATTCTTCAATATTTAAAGTTCTTCTATTAAACACCCTGTAAGCCTTACTAGTTAATGAATAATCTAAGAAAATGCCCTCATCGGCTTTAGAGTCAAATTTTCCTAACTTGTCCTTTCCATTATTTAACACAAAGCACTTACATCCAAAAATTTTCAAATGAGCAACATTAGGCTTTCTACCATTAAACAATTCATAGGGAGTTGATTTTATAATTGACCTAATGAGCATTCTATTCAAAACATAACAAGCAGTACTAACCGCATCAGCCCAAAAATATTTAGGAACATTAGATTCATTTAACTTAGTTCTAGCAAGTTCCTCTAATGACCTATTTTTCCTTTCAACTACACCATTTTGTTGGGGAGTCCTAGGAGCAGAAAAGTTATGTAATATTCCATTTTCTTCACAATAACTTTCAAACTTTTCATTTTGAAACTCACCACCATGGTCACTTATTAAAACTTTAATTCTTAAGTCTTTCTCATTTTGAATTTGTTTTGCAAATTTTCTAAATACTTTAAAGGCCTCACTTTTCATAGTTAAGAAAAATGTCCAAGTATATCTAGAGTAATCATCAACAATCACAAGGCCATAATAATTTCCACCAAAGCTTTTTATCCTAGAAGGTCCAAATAAATCTAAATGTAATAATTCTAGGGGTTTTGAAGTGGAAATAACATTCTTTGATTTAAATGATGATTTTACTTGTTTACCTTTTTGACATGCATCACACAATCTATCTTTTTCAAATTTTAACTTAGGCAAACCAATAACTAAGTCTTTTGAAATCAATTTGTTCAAATGATGCATATTTATATGAGTCGCTCTCTTATGCCATAACCAAGGATTTTCTTCCTTAGCAACTAAGCATGTTATACTAGAATCATGTATACAATCCAAATCAATCAAGTATATGTTGTTATGCCTAATGCCTTTTAATTCTACATTTTCAGAATCTATCAAATGTATGGTGCAAAATTTACTTTTAAAGATTACCTTAAATCCTTTGTCATATAGTTGACTTATGCTAAGGAGATTATGCTTTAGTCCATCAACAAGAAGCACATCCTTAATCTCCAATGTGTTTGCACTACCTATATTTCCAATTCCAAGAATTTTCCCTTTGTTGTTGTCCCCATAAGTTGTTAGAATCGCGCAGCGGAATGTTCGCGTGGTCGGACAAAAACCAAGAGGGGGGGTG
Source organism: Sphenostylis stenocarpa (assembly GCA_963425845.1). Classification (NCBI taxonomy): domain Eukaryota; kingdom Viridiplantae; phylum Streptophyta; class Magnoliopsida; order Fabales; family Fabaceae; genus Sphenostylis; species Sphenostylis stenocarpa. The sequence continues at coordinate 53,566,891 of OY731403.1, forward strand.
AATTGGTTTCTTAATAAAAATTAGGTTTTCGAAATTTTCCCCAAATTTTACCGATTAAAAACTGTGTAAATGTAAATAGAGAAAGGGATAGAGTCTTACACAGGAAATTTATACTAGTTCGGATCAAAAGACCCTACGTCCAGTTGCTAATCACTCAAACAGAGGATTAACGCTGTCACTATAAACAAAGTTATTACAAACAAGTTACAATGGAAGTGATAAAGTAAAGATAACACCTCTCTTGAAATCCACAAGAGATGAAGAACAACTTTCCCCAGAGACAGCACAACACACAATCCACTAAGAACTCCACTTAGTGATTCTTATCGCTTCTAGCCACACCAGGTTCAGAAAGCCCCTTTTTCGTGCAACAAACAGTTCTCTGGCACTCACAGCACTTAACTTTTGTATGAAAAAGGTTGTTCTTCTTTTCTGAGTGCCATAGAAGAGTTTAAGTAGAGAAATTAGGGTTTGGGAATTGGGATTTTTGGAATTAGGGTTCTTGGGAATAGGGTTTTCGAAAATAGGTTTGATTTGAAGTTAAAACTCAAAATATGACTGGTTTAATCGATTAAACCTCCTATTAATCGATTAAACCAGAGCCAAAAATCAACAGAACCCAAATCTCTCTGTTTTAATCGATTAAAAGGAGGTTTAATCGATTAAACCGCCTGATAATCGATTAAAAATTGGTTTAATCGATTAAACCAGTGAGTTGTTACAGAAAATGATTTTTCTCACTATTTTAGTCGATTATTTCCCTATTTAATCGATTAAAGTCGAGCCTAGATGATAAACTTGAGCTTTTTGAAGCTTCTAAGGTTCAGACTATGTACCGGCTATCTCAAACACTAAAATTACATACTCAATCTAATTAAAACAGAGTTATTACAATACAAAACAAGTCTTCAACACTCTAAGTCTTTGTGTTCTTGAATCATCATCAAAATCAACAATCTTCATGTTCATCAAGTGCAACATCAAGTCCTTGAATGTTTAACAATCTCCCCCTTTTTGATGATGATCAAAATTATCTTTTAAAGCCTTGTAATAACCTGTTTTATCTGTCATATTGACAAACACATTAAACATACCAGATAATATTTAAAAACAATCATATTATGGCTTTAAATATTTTCTCCCCCTATTTTGATTAGAATAAAAAATAACTCTGCAAATAACAATCATAAGGGCTCCCCCTCAAAATATGCATAAGTTGGAGATAACTCCCCCTCAATCAAAGCATAAAGGAAACATCATATTTTATTGCAGAACCAATCATTCATTACAATAACAAGAGAAAATAACAAAAAGAAAATAATCAACAAAATTTAAAATTCTGTACTATCATCATCATTAAAGTGTGCATAAAATCTATTTTCTAAACGGCACATTTTTATCATCTACATCAGATATACGGCGAATTAATTCCTCATGCCGTACTCCAGAAAGAGTGAAGAATGATTGCATCCTCTGATTCATGTCAGATAACATGTCTTCCATGGATTGTCGGGTTTCATGATGAGTAGAGGAAGTTCCAACACTTTGGATTTGGTCAGAGGGAAACTCAGCTGCTGGAGGCATATCTTCATCAGAATCTTCATTAGCATCACCTTGATTAGGAACATCATCTTTGTGAACATAAATATCATTGACACGCACCATTTGGAGTTGAATCAATGTGCTGTCCAGCATGCGGTTCAAGTTATTTGTTCTAACTGCTTGTTCACCTTCAACATTCACTCCTTTATATTCAAGAATACGAGAGACAAGTAAAGCATATGGAATTTTGAATGTGGGATGACGTTTTGCTTTTAACATGGTCATTGAGACAAGAACGCCCCAATCTAAAGGTTCATTATTCATTATGGCATGAATAATTCTAAGATCAATTGAAGAACATTGGGCATGATTTGTAGCCCGAGGACATAGGATCCAGACAATTAGATGTAGAATCATGCGTTCCTCCTTCTTTAAAGGTCCAGCAAGAAGGAGACGTCCAATCTCCATGGAGGGATTTCGCAGAAAAGAACGGTAAGCTAAGAACCTGTCAAAATCATCTAACTCACCATAAATGTTAATAGCATCGTCTCTAATTGGAAAGTGAGCGACGTTTTCCCAAATATCATCGTCAAGAATAATTGTGACACCCTTTACTCTAGAAGTAGCAATTTTATCTCTAAATTTAAATCTAGAGTAAAATACCCTAACCAAGTCCGGATAATAAGTACCTTGCATTTGGATGAAGGGAAGAACTCCTTGAATTTCAAGAAGGTTGGGAAAATTGAATCCCCTATTGATGAATTGCTCACCAATAAGAAACTTGGGAGAAATAATAGCCCTTTCCTTCTAGTAGGTCAGAAATTCTTGTTAGTCATCTGTATCAGAAATCCATCCTTCTACAGAATTAGGACGGGTTCGAGATGAGGGTGCAGATCTTCTTCTAGTAGGGATCTTAGCACGAGAAGATGAGGCCATTTGAAGGATTAAGAGAATAACAAGAAGATTTAGGAGGGCAAGGTAAGTTAGAAGTAAGCAAGATTACAAGAATAAGACAAGATAGCTTGATTTCAAGAGATAGAAGTGAGTAGAAGTAAAATAGAGATCCCTATATATAGTCAAGCATGTCTAACGGTCATATGGAAGTGAATAAAGGCCAAAAGAGCCGTTGACAATGGCTAGAACCCATACTTGCCAGGTTTAATCGATTAACACTCAGAATAATCGATTAAACCAGTTCCAGTCGCATTTAATCGATTATTTCGAGATGATAATCGATTATCAGAAGGTTTTAATCGATTAATTAACGAAATAATCGATTAGTCCAGAGAGGAATACCCTGTTTTGAGTGTTTTGGATGCAAATAATCGATTATACCTCCAATTAATCGATTATTCCAGAGAGGAATGCCCTATTTTGAGTGTTTTAACACATGATAACCTATGAACATCCTAAAAAATGCATTCTAACATTACAACCATCCAAAAACAGTCAAATTAAGCAGAATTTAAGTTATTTCTAATATCCCTAAGTCTCTTCTAAGATCATAGAATCTATCCTTGGGTAGAGGCTTAGTAAAAATATCTGCTAATTGACGTTTAGTATCTACATACTCTATTTTACAGTTTCCTTTGCTGATATGGTCTCTCAAAAAGTGATGTCTTATTTCTATATGTTTAGTCCTAGAGTGCATTACTGGATTCTTAGTAAGATTTATTGCACTCGTATTATCACACATCAACGGAATGTCATTTAAAAAGATACTATAATCTTCTAACTGTTGTTTCATCCACAGAATTTGAGCACAACAACTACCAGCTGCAATATATTCAGCTTCAGTGGTAGATAAAGCAACACATGCCTGTTTCTTAGAATGCCAAGATATAAAGGATGAACCTAACAAATGACAAGTCCCACTAGTACTTTTCCTATCAATTTTACATCCACCATAATCAGCATCAGAATATCCTATTAAACTCATACAAGCATCAGACGGATACCATAAACCAAAACCAGTAGTTCCTTTTAAGTATTTTAAAATATGTTTCACTACAATTAGATGAGATTCTTTAGGACAAGCCTAAAATCTAGCACACACACAGACAGAATGCATAATATCAGGTCTACTTGCAGTTAAGTATAACAGTGATCCTATCATACCTCTAAACATAGTTTGATTAACTTCCAAACCTGATTCATCCTTGTCTAGATAGCATGAAGTTCCCATGGGTGTGTTAGCTTCCTTTGAGGTGTCCATTCCAAACTTTTTAAGGATCTCTTTGCAGTATTTGGTTTGAGAGATGAAAATGCCATCTTTAAGTTGCTTGATTTGTAGTCCAAAGAAGAATGTCAATTCTCCCATCATAGACATTTCAAACTCTCCCTGCATTATCTTAGCAAATTCTACACATAACAAATTATCAGTTGATCCAAAAATAATATCATCAACATACACCTGGACCAATAAGATATGTTCTTTAACTTTCTTTATAAATAGTGTAGAATCAATTTTTCCTCTAGAAAAATCATTTGATGTTAGGAAACTACTTAACCTTTCATGCCAAGATCTAGGAGCTTGTTTCAACCCGTATAAAGCTTTCTTTAATTTAAAAACATGATTAGGAAAACTAAAATCCTCAAAACCAGGGTGTTGCTCCACATAAACTTCTTCTTTAATAAAACCATTCAAAAATGCACTTTTAACATCCATTTGATATAGTTTAAATTTCATTAAAGATGCATAGGCAAGAAGTAGGCGTATAGCCTCTAACCTGGCAACAGGAGCATAAGTTTCATCATAATCTATACCTTCCTCCTGACAATAGCCTTTTACAACAAGTCTAGCTTTATTCTTTGTTATGTTCCCATCTTCATCAAGTTTATTTCTAAACACCCATTTGGTTCCAATAACTTGATGTGATTCTTCCCTTGGGATTAATTCCCAGACTTGATTCCTTTCAAATTGGTTAAGCTCTTCTTGCATGGCTATGCACCATTGATCATCTTTAAGTGCTTCCTCAACATTCTTGGGTTCAATCTGTGACACAAAAGCTTGAAGCCTTTGTCACATAATTGACTTATACTAAGGAGATTATGCTTAAGTCCATCAACAAGTAACACATCCTTGATCTCCAAAGTGTTTGCACCGCCTATGTTTCCAATTCCAAGGATCTTCCCTTTGTTGTTGTCCCCATAATTTACATATCCTTGTTCCTTAGCTTTGAAACTCACAAATTTTGATTTATCTTCGGTCATATGTTTTGAGCATCCGCTATCAAGATACCACATAGACTTCTTTAATTTGGAAGTTTCCTACAAAACAAGAATATAGTAAACTTAGGTCCCCACAACTTTTGGGTCCTTGGGGTTAGAGACATAATAATCTATTTAACTATAGGAACCCAAATGTATTTACCTTTAGGTACACCGAAATGTTTAATTTTACCTCTATTTGACGTGTGACCTTGTCTCATGCAATAAAAACATACTTTTGATGTGGCATTTGAAAATGATGCATTTCTAACTTTTGACATTTTAGTTCCTTTCTCAACCCATACTCTTTTCTTTTTAGTTTTAGACTTTTTCATAGAAACTTGATGATTTACATTATTTTGAGCAAAAACAGTTTTATCCTTCTTAAGATCACTTATTTCCATTTCGGCCTTATCAAGTAGATGATTTAGGATATCTATGTCATATTCATGCTCTTTACAAGTTTCACATGCTAAATTCTTATCCTCATCTAAACATACAATTTTCGTGTCTAATACCTCTTTTTCTTCTAAACATGTAATTTTCATTTTTTAAGAGTCAATTTCCTTTTCGGATCTACTTAAATTCTTCTTTACAACTTTATATTCATTTTTCAAGTTCTTAAAAGCACTAAACAATTCATTATAAACATTTTGCAATTCATCATAGTTATTATCCTCATCACTAGAAGATGTGTCAGAATCACTTACCTCAAAATCGGAAGAAATATTGTCTTTTGCCAACAAGCAAATGTTTGCTTCTATTTCCAAATCACTTGACTCCGAAATCGAGTCACTATCATCGGTTCCTTCATAAGTTACTCTTAGTTTTTCTCACATCTCTTGAGCACTTTTATAAACAGAGATCCTGTAAAACTCATCAAGCGTTAACGCAGATGAAATTATATTTCTAGCCCTAACGTCAAATTGTGCTTTTCTGTTTTCTTCTGCAGTCCATCTAGAAAAAGGTTTAAGAACGTCAACACCGTTCTCAGTAATTTTAGGAACAAATGGACCGTTTAAATTAGCATCCCAAACGCCTTTATCAACAGACTCTAAAAATATTTGCATACGTACCTTCCAGAAAGGATAATTTTGACCCGCAAAAAGTGGGGGTCTATTGATAGACGCACCTTCAGCAAAAGTTTGATTTTGTCCGGCCATTTTCGAATATTTGAATGACTATCAAAACGAGCTCTGATACCACTTGTTAGAATCGCGCAGCGGAATGTTCGTGTGGTCGGACAAAAACCAAGAGGGGGGGTGAATTGGTTTCTTAATAAAAATTAGGTTTTCAAAATTTTCCCCAAATTTTACCGATTAAAAACTGTGTAAATGTAAATAGAGAAAGGGATAGAGTCTTACACAGGAAATTTATACTGGTTCAGATCAAAAGACCCTACGTCCAGTTGCTAATCACTCAAACAGAGGATTAACGCTTGTCACTATAAACAAAGTTATTACAAACAAGTTACAATGGAAGAGATAAAGTAAAGATAACACCTCTCTTGAAATCCACAAGAGATGAAGAACAGACTTTCCCCGGAGACAAGCACAACACACAATCCACTAAGAACTCCGAGTTAGTGATTCTTATCGCTTCTAGCCCACACCAGGTTCAGAAAGCCCCTTTTTCTTGCAACAAACAGTTCTCTGGCACTCACAGCACTTAACTTTTGTATGAAAAAGGTTGTTCTTCTTTTCTGAGTGCCATAGAAGAGTTTAAGTAGAGAAATTAGGGTTTGGGAATTGGGATTTTCGGAATTAGGGTTCTTGGGAATAGGGTTTTCGAAAATAGGTTTGATTTGAAGTTAAAACTCAAAATCTAACTAGTTTAATCGATTAAACCTCCTGTTAATCGATTAAACCAGAGCCAAAAATCAACAGAACCCAAATCTCTCTGTTTTAATCGATTAAAAGGAGGTTTAATCGATTAAACTGCCTGATAATCGATTAAAAATTGGTTTAATCGATTAAACCAGTGAGTTGTTACAGAAAATGATTTTTCTCACTGTTTTAATCGATTATTTCCCTATTTAATCGATTAAAGCCGAGTTTGGATGATAAACTTGAGCTTTTTGAAGCTTCTAAGGTTCAAACTATGTACCGGCTATCTCAAACACTAAAATTACAGACTCAATCTAATTAAAACAGAGTTATTACAATACAAAACAAGTCTTCAACACTCTAAGTCTTTGTGTTCTTGAATCATCATCAAAATCAACAATCTTCATGTTCATCAAGTGCAACATCAAGTCCTTGAATGTTCAACATAAGTTACATATCCTTGTTCTTTAGCTTTGAAACTCACAAATTTTGATTTATCACTGGTCATATGCTTTGAGCATCCACTATCAAGATACCACATAGACTTCTTAGATTTGGAAGTTTCCTGCAAAACAAGAACATAGTAAACTTAGGTCCCCATAACTTTTGGGTCCTTGGGGTTAGAGACCAATAAATTATTTAACAATAGGAACCCAAATGTATTTACCTTTAGGAACACCAAAATGTTTTATTTTACATCTATTTGAAGTATGACCATGTTTCATACAATAAAAACATGCTTTAGATGTAGCTTTTGAAAATGATGAATTTTTAATCATAGATGTTCTAGTTCCTTTTTGTACCCATACTCTTTTATTTTTCCTTTTAGGCTTTTTCAAAGGAACTTGGTGATTTACACTATTTTGAGCAAAAACAGTTTTATCCTTCTTAAAATCACTTATTTCCTTTTCAGCTTTATCAAGTAAATTATTAAGAATATCTATGTCATATTCATACTCTTTACAAATTTCACATGCTAAGTTCTTATCATCATTCTCATCTAAACATACAATTTTCGTTTCTAAAGATTCCTTTTCTTCTAAACATGTGATTTTAGTTTTTAATGAGTCAATTTCCTTTTCGGATCTACTTAAACTCTTCTTCACAACTTTATATTCATTTTTCAAATTCTTAAAGGCACTAAATAATTCATTGTAAGCATTTTGCAGTTCATCAAAGTTATTATCATCATCACTAGAAGATGAGTCGGAATCACTTACCTCAAAATCGGAAGATATGTTGTCATTTGTCATTAAGCAAATATTTGCTTCTACTTCCGAGTCACTTGATTCCAAACTTGAATCACTGTTGTCCCAAGCAATATAAGCTTTCTTCTTGAAGAACTTTTTGCTTTTGTTTTCTTCGTTCTTCTTATTTGGACATTCGGTCTTTACATGTCCTGCTTCACCACAACCATAACATTTTATATTTACGGAAGTACTTTCTCTTACATTTCCCTTACCTTTGAATGGATGTCTTCCTTTAGCTTTCATGAATTTGGTGAACTTCTTTATCATAAGACTCAATTCTTCTTCTTCGTTCTCCGAGTCTTCTTCTTCCTTTTTATTTTTACCTTTGGAAATTTCGGTTTTGAAGGCTAAGTTCTTCTTTTGATATTGTCCTTCTTCTTCATTTAGTCTTCCAAGCTCAAGCTCATGCTCTCTTAGCTTTCCAAAGAGCGCCGCCATAGACATTGTGGAAAGGTTTTGTGACTCCAAGATGGTCGTCACCTTAGGTTGTCATTTCCTATCCAAAGATTTTAAAATTTTAACATTCAATTCATCAACGTCAAAGATTTTATCTAATCCGGTGAGATGGTTCACAATATGAGTGAAACGCTTTTGAACGTCAAATATCGTTTCGCCTTGTTGCATCCGGAACATCTCATATTCTTAGATTAGAGAATTTTTACGTGCTCTCATAACGTCATCGGTACCTTCGTGGGTCACTCTTAGCATTTCCCACATCTCCTGAGCACTTTTACAAACAGAAATCCTGTAAAACTCGTCAAGGGTTAAAACAGATGAAATTATATTTCTAGCCCTAACGTCAAATTGTGCTTTTCTGTTTTCTTCTGTTGTCCATCTAGAAAAAGGTTTGGGAACGTCAACACCGTTCTCAGTAACTTTAGGAACATATGGACCGTTTAAAATAGCGTCCCAAACGCCTCTATCAACAGACTCTAAAAATATTTGCATTCTTACTTTCTAGAAAGGATAATTTTGACTCGTAAAAAGTGCGGGTCTGTTGATAGACGCACCTTCGGCAAAAGTTTGATTTTGTCCGGCCATTTTCGAAAAGTTTGAATGACTATCAAAGCAAGCTCTGACACGACTTGTTAGAATCGCGCAGCGGAATGTTCGCGTGATCGGACAAAAACCAAGAGGGGGGGGGGGGTGAATTGGTTTCTTAACAAAAATTAGGTTTTCAAAATTTTCCCCAAATTTTACCGATTAAAAACTGTGTAAATGTAAATAGAGTAGAGATAGAATCTTACACAGGTGATTTATACTGGTTCGGATTAAAAGACCCTACGTCCAGTTGCTAATCACTCAAACAGAGGATTAACGTTGTCACTATAATCACAGTTGTTACAAACAGATTACAATGGAAAAGATAAAGTAAAGAAAACACCTCTCTTGAAATCCACAAGAGATGAAGAACAGCTTTCCCTAGAGACGGCACAGCACATAATCCACTAAGAACTCCACTTAGTGATTCTTATCGCTTCTAGCCCACACCAGGTTCCAAAAGCCCCTTTTTCTTGCAACAAACAGTTCTCTGGCACTCACAACACTTAACTTTTGTATGAAAAAGGTTGTTCTTTTTTTCTGAGTGCCATAGAGAAGCTTAAGTAGAGAAATTAGGGTTTGAGAATCGGGATTTTCGAAACTAGGAGTCTTGGAATTAGGGTTTTCGAAAATAGGATTGATTTGAAGTTAAAAATCAAAATTTGACTGAAATAATCAATTAAATGAAGTGTTAATCAATTATTACAGAGCCAAAATCAACAGAACCCCAAAACTCTCTGTTTTAATCGATTAAAAGACCTGTTAATCGATTAACAGGCCTGTTAATCGATTAAACCAGTGAGCAGATACAGAAAATGGTTTTCTCACTGTTTTAATCGATTATTTCACCATTTAATCGATTAAAGCCGAGGCACTTTGATAAAATTGAGCTTTTTGAAGCTTCTAAGGTGCAGACTATGTACCGGCTATCTCAAACTCTAATATTACAGACTCAATCTAATCAAAACAGAGTTATTACACTATAAAACAAGTCTTCAACTCTCTACGTTCTTGTGTTCTTGAATCATCATCAAAATCAACAAGCTTCATGTCTATCAAGTCTAACATCAAGTCCTTGAATGTTCAACAAAACAACAATAAGTACATTTTGTACGTAAATTGACATATGATATTAGACTAAATTTCCTTAAAGTATGAGTAAAATCGACTATTGTTCAGAATACGAGATTGGACTTCAGTCCCAGATGGTTGAATTAAGAATTCAGCCTCCAACATCAATATGACATCAAGACATTATAAAAATGTCTGGAAAAAATTTCCCCAAAATGATGGAAAAAGAATGAGACACTTATAATCTTCATGTTATGCCCAATAATGTGAAGAAATTTAGCTACTTGTTCTTTAATAGTTGATCGAAATGCATCTTTTACCAACTCAATTGCCCTTAATCGTTCACATAATGTAATGAATGTTTCAAGTCCCATCCGAATAATGTCACGAGATTGTTCGATATGCTCTAAGTATGACAACAACCCTTGATGATGTCACTCTTTTTGAGAAACAAACTCCGAAATATTTATAGTTGACAAATATAACACATTGAACGCATAAGCAACAATACAAAGGATTGTCACCAGTGGTGGATCTTCTTGGGAGCTAAGGGGGGCCGTGGCCCCCAAAGTTTTGTAACTCCCATGTAATTTATGATTTTGCCCCCCCCCAAACATAATGAACATTTAATATATTTACTTGTATATTTACAATTTTATCCTCCCAGACCCTCCTAACTCTCGTGTCATTTATGATTTTGTTTCCTTCAAACTTAATGATCATTTAATATATTTAAGTATATATTTACAATTTTATCTTTTCAACCTTTCATATTCTTTCTTCCTTTTATATTTATTTATTATTTATTAATAATATATTATTTGGCCCCCCAAGATCAATGGTCAAGATCCGCCACTGATTGTCATCTGTTGTTGTTTTGGTACGAAGTTTTATTTGTTGTTGTAAGTATTCAATTAAATTAAAGTCACCACCAAAAAACATCATTATCAAGATCTTCATGAAAAAACCCTATGACCAATAGTTATCATATGTCATTTTACCGATCTTCTAAAAAAGTATATTATATAAATTATATTCTCAAGTAAGTAAAAAATAAATAGAAATTATAAAATTAAAATTCACTAAACCATCTAATATTTTATTCTTCACCTTATATTTCTAATTACATAGGAATAATACTAATAATTTAATATTAAATTAATGCATAATGGATTAAAGTTTTGTTCTACTATTATAAAAATTCAACATTTCATTAATCCTGGCCTTCAAACGTAACTTTTTTTATTTTATGAATAATCTTAAAAATTTTGGAAACCTAATTCGGTAAAATATTTATTACACATTTGAAAATTTTTTAGGTTTATATTTAATATAGAATATTCACCTAAATATAATTCATAATTTATATTATTAATAATCTTAAAAATAATAGAAACCTAATTTGATAAAATATCTATTATATATATTAATTTTTTTAGATTTATATTTAATATATATTATTCACCTAAATAGAATTCATAATTTATGGTAAAATATCTATTGTATATTTTTAAATTTTTTAGGTTTAAAGTTAATATATAATATTCACCTAAATATAATTAATAATTTTTATACCTACATCTAACTTAAATAACTACTTTAGTCACAATCTCAATTTGATTTTTAAATTCAAATATTTATCACTTAATTTAACTTAAAGCCCTACTTTAATATCTTCGTAACAATTCATATTACAATTTGTTCATAACATATTCATATTAATTGGAACCTATACTTCACTTACCTTTGAATTGTAGCACTAGTAGCACCAAGAATGATTTACTCCACATGACCGTCAATACCAACAGTAGCAAAATGAGCACCACCACAAACAACCACCAACCATTGTAGACAACAACGGAAAGCACCATTACTAACAACGCCAACCGGGAGCACCCATAATAGGAGAGACACCAACACCACCATGACGCGACCTCCATAACAAACCCCCGACACGATGACGAGCACCAACAACAAACCCCCAACACGATGACGAGCACCACCAACAGCAATCGAACGAGACCACCACACGACCTATAGTTGCACCACCAATACCACAACGAGAACACCACCAACAACACCATTGAAAACCTGCAAGACAACACACGTCAATGGTTGAACACAATGCAACTCACACACATGAGAATGGATTCTCGTTGCAAGAACACTTGACTGAGAAACGATTCTTGTTCATTGAGAATTGGTTCTCATAAACGAGAGTCGCTCTTCAGAGCTAGAGAATCGATCCTTAGCTCACATAAAATCTATTTTTTGCAACAAGCAAAATCATGATCTCGATCACTCTCACTCACTAACACAGGACACAAACCAAAACCAAACAATAACCTCCAACACCCACCCTTATGTGAACGATAACCACACCCAACCTCAATGCAAATGACCGAGCAATGTATAGTTAGCCTCTTTTAACAAGTGTTTAATGGTAGTAAATCTCCACCTACCATGGTTAATGCTCACGGTTAGGCATGGCAACGGGGCGGGGCGGGAGCGAGTTTTGCCTCCCCGCCCCCAACTTTTTTAACCATCCCCGTCCCCACCCCCGATCCTCGCCGGGGTTAGAAATTAAGTCCCCATCCCCGTCCCCGTCCCCGATTTATATTATTTTAAAAAAGATAATTACATTTATAATAAATTAATTTTACTATCTATTTTTTATATATAAATAAATATTTATAATTTATAATTATTATTAATTAAATATACATTTTAATTTATTATATTTATATTAAAATATGTATGTAAAAGAAATATTTAATCATTTTTTATTTATAATATTATTATTATAACACTGTATTCAAATATTTGAATATTTATAACATTATTATTATTATAATACTGTATTCAAACATTTTATTATATATATAAGTTAATTCATTTTTAAGTTGTCATTTAAAAATATGAAATATATAGTTTACAACGAAATATTTAATAAGTTAATTCTTATTCAATTAGTTCGAAGTAATAAAAATTTAAATTATCAATTCCTTTAATCCTTTAAAATACAATTATTTTATTAAGATAAATTTTGATATATGATAAATAAGAACAATAAGATAAAAAAATATGACATAATAAAACCTAATAAATATAAATTATAAATAAAATAATATTAGTTACTATTAATATTTATGTAAAATATTTAGAAAAAGATAAAGAATAAAAAAAATAAACTTTGTATTCATCAAATTGGTTGAAAAGATTAAAAAAAAACAAATTGATGGGAGAGATTAAGGAAACGTGAAAAACTGAAAGATAAGAGAAAGAATAATGTAATAAATTAATTGATATAAAAGATTAAAAAAGACAAAAAAATTAAAAAGTGGGTAGAAGAAAAAAAGATTGGTGAAATATAAAAAAATGACCTTATATATGTAATAAAAAAAGAAAAGGAAATACTTTTAAAATATTAATATTTTAAAATTTAAATTTAAATATAAAGTCGGGACGGGGACGGGGTCGGGGTGGGGATTGCATTACCCATCCCCGCCCCGCCCCGACTTTTTAAAGCGGGAAAACTCGAACCCGTCCCCCGTTCCCAGTCAACTCGGGTTTTACCTATCAAACTCAAGGCGGGAACGGGTTGGTCCCCACCGGTACGAGTTTAATTGTCATCCCTACTCACGGTCAACACGACACGGGCCTCATGCATGTGGTCCTTTGCATGGATGAATCTTTGCATGCATGCCAAGCTTTTTCAGAACTCCATATTTGCAAGCATGCTTAGCTTTTCATACGGTATTGTTTTTGAATTCCATGCATTATGTCTTCACATGGAAGAGATAGAGAAGGACAAAAGGTAAATGGCTATTTGATTATGTTTGTTTTTCGGGTAACCTCTTCATTCAAGCGGGTGAGATTTCATCCTCCTCTCCCTCAAATCATCGCATGCATATCTTCTCAAATAAGTTGAAAAAAACATATCTAATACTTGCTTTTCCATTCGTGTGTAGTAAAGCACCCAAAACAAACACAACATTAAGGTGTATATATATTTAATTGTGAAGTAAAATAGGTACCGAAATAATCTTTTGGAAGATTTATAATACACGTAATCTCAAAATATATTTTGAAATAAATTTAAACTATTGTAAATTAAACAATCCAAAACATATAATTTTTTTTATGCTTCATTTAAGAAATCCAAAATATATAATGTTTTTTTGGTTTCAAAATTAAACTATTTAAAACATGTAATTATTGTTTCAAGTTTTGCATTACGCAAATCTAGAACATTTTTTTTTTCTTTGTTCCCTTCACTAAACGCCCCTACCTGAATTGTTATTATTTTTCAATCTAATAATCTTTCCTTTCTTTTTCTTTATTTTGAACCAATGCAGAAACAACACAAAGATTACAAAGTTGCTCTTTCAGCCCCAAGCTCCCTACTACAGTTGAAGAGCTTGAAGGAAACAGGATGATTGATATTGAGGCACACTTAAGAAAACAAGACATTGCAAAAATAATTTTTTCCTTCCAATACATTTTCTCCAATACTTATGGAACATTACTTATTTTGAAACCTCTATAATATTATAGATGGACCACTCCAGAACACTCCGACATTCTTTTCGAGTTTAATAATACCATAAATTTTCCAAAAACGTTATCCCATAATCTAATTTATCTCAATCAAATAACACTCTAGAAAGTAATAGTCTTTCTAAAAAGTATGAGATGCAGGTAGACACTATGCTTGTCCAGGAAGCAATTTCCAAATTATGAAAATTGTCAAAACAAAAACAGAAGAAAACTAATTAATAAATTGTTCACACTAACAATGTAAACATTATAAGAACACATGTATAACAATCACCAAATTCTCATTAAAAGCTACTCTACATGAACATCATGTTTCCTGTGCAGAAACCATAGCACCACGAAGTTCAACTAGTGCCACAGCTTCATTAATTGCATCCATCACTTCTAGCTTTCCCCTACTCACAGCTTCATCCATTGGAGTCCTCTCGTGACTGACAAATGTCATTTTCAACATATGCATTATAAGGACAGAATATATATTAATTTTTAAGGAAAGAAAAAGTTACGCAGACAGTGTAAAATTATTTTCCAGGATCATCCAATCACAAACTACTATTATGGTAAATTTGTTGGATTTTCCCAATGTTTTTCAAATCGGACCAAGTGTGAAGACAGGGATCAAGGTCTTCCATCATGTTTAATAAAATAATATTTTTTTATAATATAACAATAACAAATAAGATTATATGACGACTTTTTGTCACCCGTCATAGTATGTAGGGCAGTGGCCTTTTTGTAATAAAATTATGAACTTTTTATGTCGGTTATACGATAATCGACATGGTAAGTGGGAAAGTTCACTTTCTATATCGGTTGTATGTTAACCGACATAGAAACTGGGCTTTCCATTCACTTTCTATGTCGGTTTTATTTTAACCGACATAAAAAGTTCACTTTCTATGTCGGCTAAGTTTTAACCGACATAGAAAGTGTATTTCATGACAGATATTAGGGCAATCGACATTGTATCTTCTATCTTACCCTCGCCCCCACATTCTATTTTATCACTTCGCCTATAGCAGAGGTCCCCATTCTCTCTGTCTCTACTACGAACATCGTCGTTGGTGTACGTTGCTTCACCTGCCGTTCTGGTCGCGCCACTTGCCTCTGTCGTCACGCCACCTGCCATTGTTGTCGGCTCTGTACGTCGCGCCACCTGTTATTGCTGTCGCCACTATCATTGGTGCCCTTCACTGCGAGTTTTGATTCTCGGTCTTCAAGAGGTAAGTTTTCGTGTCTGCTCTAGCCATTTGAATGTGTTCCTGTAGTCATTCTAGGTTTACAGTTTTGAATCTGGTATGTAATAATGCTGTCAAGAGAGAGAAAGATCACGGGTGCCCTTTAGCTAATTTAGAGACGTATTATAATGTAGTTTAGTCATTTGAATGTGTTTTTGTAGCCATTCTTTCTTGATTTTGATTTTAAAAATTAGATTTGTATTATAATGTAGTTGTTTCATTCTAAGTCAAACAATGGATCGGAGTTGGATCAATTATAGACGAACAACAAATGAATATGAGAGTGGAGTAGAACAATTCCTTGAATTTGTTAAGATGAATGTTCCGGATAATGATGGAAGATTCTATTGCCCATGTGTTAACTGTTTAAATGAGCGAAGATTACCGACCAAAGTTATTCGGGAGCATGTTCTTTGTGATGGTTTCCTAAAGAGTTACATAAAGTGGACATGCCATGGTGAATTATTAAACATGCCAAGTGTAGAAGACAAAGAAGAAGTTGATCTAGAGATGGATGATCAACTAGAGGAAATTATTCACGAGCTTGGACAAGATGTCTTCCAACATACACATGTGTACAAGAAGTTGTCCAATGATGCAAAAAAGCCTTTGTATAAAATTGTACTAAGTTCACACGATTGTCTGCGGTACTAAAATTGTTCAATGTGAAGGCAAAGAATGGGTGGACTGATAAAAATTTCACAAAATTGCTTGAGTTGTTGAGTGACATGCTCCCTGAAGGTAACACATTGCCAACCCGCAATTATGATGCTAAGAAGATATTGTGTCCAATGGGTATGGAGTACAAAAAAAATCATGCATGTCTGAATGATTGTGTGTTGTACAGGGAAGAATTTGAGAACTTTCACGAATGTTCACAATGCGGGGAATCACGATACAAGAAGAAGGATGGTGATTCTGACAATAATGTAATGAAGGGTACCCCGGCAAAAGTGTTATGGTATCTTCCCATTGTTCCAAGGTTGAAACGGTTATTCACTAATGGAAATGATGCAAAGCTGACTAGATGACATCCAGATAGTCGTATTAAAGATGGTCAATTGAGGCATCCGGCAGATGGATTGCAATGGCAGATGGATTGCAATGGAAAAAAATTGATTCCATCTTCCACAATTTTGGTAATGATCCAAGAAACATTAGGCTTAGACTTGCTACAGATGGAATAAATCCATATGGAAATTTAAGCAGTAAACATAGTTCATGGCCTGTGGTGTTAGTGATTTACAACTTACCTCTGTGGTTGATGATGAAGCGTAAGTATTTGATGCTATCTTTGATGATCTCGGGTCCCAGACAACCTGGAAATGCCATCAATGATTTTTTAAGCCCATTGGTTGAAGATTTGAAGATGTTGTGGGAGGAAGGTGTTGATGTGTTTGATAGGTACATAGGTGACTTATTCAAGTTGTGTGCAATGTTATTTTGTACAATTAATGACTTTTCAGCATATGGTAATTTGAGTGGCTACAGCACCAAGGGACATAAAACTTGCCCGATATGTGAAGAAGACACATGTCATTATCAACTACAACATAGAAGAAAAACAGTGTACCTTGGATACCGAAGATTTCTTCCTTCAAACCATTCGTATCGTAAATTAAAAAAAGCATTTAACGGGTGTCAAGAAAATAATGCAGCCCCAACACCTTTAAGTGGGGAGGAACTATATCAACGAGCGAGTGCGATTTCGTTTGAGTTTGGAAAGACGCAAAAGAAAGTCACAGGTATATGGAAGAAAATGTCAATCCTTTTTGTTCTTCCATATTGGAGAGTTCTTGATGTGAGACATTATATAGATGTAATGCATGTAGAGAAAAATGTATGTGACAGTATCATCGAAACACTCCTTAACATTCAAGGAAAGACAAAAGATGGTGTCGATGCTCGTTTGGACATGGTTGAAATGGGTATAAGAGAACAATTAGCTCCTCAACCTCATGGTAACCGAACATACTTGCCTCCAGCATGTTACACTGTCTAAAAAAGAGAAGAGAAGTTTTTGTGAGTTTTTACGAGATGTGAAGGTTCCATTTGGTTACTCTTCCAATGTGAAGAGACTTGTATCTATGAAAGATCTAAAATTGCTTGGGTTAAAATCTCATGATTGTTATGTATTGATGCAACAACTTCTACCTGTGGCTATTCGAGGTATCTTACCAGACAATGTTAGATATTCTTTAACTCGATTATGCTTTTTTTTTAATGCCATATGTAGTAAAGTTATGGACCCGGATGTTTTGGATTAGTTAGAGAATGAGGTTGCAGTCATTGTGTCAATTTGATATGTACTTTCCTCCATCATTTTTTGATATTATAGTTCACTTGATTGTTCATCTAGCCAGGGAAGTTAGAATCTGTGGTCCAGTCTTCTTACGATGGATGTACCCTATTGAGCGATACATGAAGATATTAAAAGGGTATGTGAAGAACCAATATCGTCCTGAAGCATCAATTGTTTAAAGATATATTACAGAGGAAGCTATTGAGTTTTGCACAAAATACTTATCAGAAGTTGAAGCTATAGGGTTACTTAAGACTCGTTACCATGGAATAGGTCTTGGTAGAGGTACTAAAGGTGCAAAAGTTGTGACAATGTGTCGAGATGAAGTACTTCAAGCACATTTGTACATATTGAATAACAGTGAAGAAGTCATCCCCTACCTAAGTGCTCATAAAGACATTGTGAAGCGAAATAATCCACGTATGCCTAAAAAGTGGGTGATTACTGAACACAACAAGAGTTTTTTGAAGTGGTTTAAACAATAAGTTGAAGGTGACAATACAACTTCTGATACACTAAAGTGGCTAGCATGTGAGTCAAACTTTGATGTGATATGCTGGGGTGGGTATGATATAAATAACTATTTATTTTATACAAAGGGAGAAGATGAAATAAGTACAATGCAAAATAGTGGAGTCATGGTGGTGGCTGAATCAATGCATTTCTCGAGTTTAAAGGATAAATATCTGATAAGGGCGTCAATGGGCTACTTTAGTGTAATTGAAGAGATTTGTGTAATAGATTACATGATATTCAGAGTACCTATTTTTAAATGTAAGTGGGTTGACTTTAATAATGACATTTTCACCGACGATCTTGGATTTACCTTGGTTGACCTGGAAAATACACGCTATACCGAAGAGCCATTTATCATGGCATCTCAGGCACAACAAGTGTTTTATGTCATTGATCTTGCTAACAAAGGATGATCAGTGGTTCTACACGGAAAACCCATGTATACTTCTGATGAGAATGATGAATTAGTACTTGATATACCAGAGACACTATGCTTCTCTTCAAATATGTCAAACTTGAGTGTTGATGTAGAAATAGATGATGTGCATGCCATACGTTATGACCATATGGAAGGATTTTGGGAGAATGTTCCAACTTGATAATGTATGCACTTTTTTACTTCCGCAATTTTTAATGTATGCACTTTTTTGTTTATCTTCAGTCATATTGCCTAAACTAATGACTATTATTTTTTTCTTTGAACATAGATATGGCAGATTCATCTGGTACCCCTCCTCCTACACAGTCCCCCCCTCTTACACAAGGTGGTGATCAGAGTCAGTCGTCTACTAGAAAAAGGGGTAGGCGTGTTACATGGTTGAGGGACTTGAATATCAATCGTAGCTCCGATCAGATATTGCCTATCCAGTTTGACATGCAAACAGGTAGAGCCATAGGAGAGCACAGTGTTAGATTCACTAGCTATGTGGCCTTGCTTGGGAGAAACAAGGTTAGTATTCTTATTGAGGATTGAGACCATGTCCAGATACAATGAAGAAGCAGATTTGGCAAAGTATCATGGTACCTACTCTTAACTTATATTTCATTTAGCATTTAACATGTATATATATTTAACTTTTTGGGAACTTCAGGTTATATTTATTGTATAGGTCACATATGATGTCCCTAACACCACTTTGTTAAGAACAAAGTGGATCTCATCTGCCGGGGAACGCTAGAGAGGTTTTAAGAGTGATTTGACTAGTTGATACATATATGGGGCATTGAGCAACAAGAACCCATGTGACCAGTATCAGTTCCTGAATGAGGAGACATGGCAGGCATTTCAGACTCAGCGTTTAGACCCTAAGTTTCAGGTTAGTACATTTATCATTTGTTTGCAGTCATTTTTTTTAAATGGAGGTTTTAAACCTGGTATTTAACATGGAATACAACAGGCTAAGCGCCAGAAGGCACAGGATATTCAGAGGAAGAATATTCACCCCCACAGGTTGTCTCGTGGGGGTTATGAGAAATTGGAGGAGAAGATGATGAAGGAGGCATCTTCAAGTCAGCCTTCAGATGACTCGGTTGTGAGTTCTGTCACTCGCCCTTCACGCCATGATAAATGGAAGAGGGTTCGTCAGAACTTATCAGGGAAGTACTTATTTGAGCAAACTCATATTGTAGCTCAACGTATTGTAAGTAGCATACCCTAAACTAATTATACATGTTATATTACAATAGACATATGTATTTGCTAACAAATCCTTCCTTTGTGTTGTAGGATGAGTTGGTTGAGCAGAGCACTCAGAGATCATTCCACCCACATGGTAGTCAAGATATATTTGCAATGGTCATCGGTACTCCAGAGCATCCTGGACGTGTTCGTACTGCCGAACGAGGGGTGGGCATCAGATAGTACTTTGGTGCCCCATCCTTGGCAACTCAAACTTTGAGGCATCTGAATGAGTTGGAATTAGAGTCCCTCAAACAACAAATTAGGAAGGAGATTCGAGATGAGGTGTACTCTAACTTGAAGGCATAGTTATTGAGCTCAATGCGAGCAGAGTTGACATCTTTGTCTACTCAACCTTCTGTTCCCACACGAGAGGCATCCCCGATTCATGTCAGCACAAAGGAGAGTTGTGATGCTCCTGATAGAGGGGCAGAGGTTGCTCCTACTAACACTGCTGACTGTCAGTTGTATGTTGCGGGTCCTCCCGAGCATTTGGTGGCATACGGTACGTATTATATCTTTGACATGTATTTAGTACTCTGTTAAGCATTATATTGTCTAAAATATTTTATCATTTGTTTATCTTAGGGAAAATGTATGCATTAGGGTCAACCATCCACCACCAGAGTATTGGAGATGATATGATAAGAGTGGTGGTTGTAGATGTTCGGGATGTTGTTGCACCAATCCCTATTCCCACTGAAGAGGTTCAAAAACAGTGGGGCAGACACCTGGAAATTTTATCTTACGGTCAGTTTCATTAACAAGACCCATCCCAACACATGCACAGGTTGTGTCATGCATTTATCCTTTTTACTTATTATTTTTTGATATGTTTATGTATATTAATGTTATTTACTTTTGGTACTTGTATAAAAAGAGGCTGAAAAAACAAAGGAAGTTGTGCATGAATCACCACCACCACCGAATGTTTTACAGCGACTCGGTGCACTAGCAGCGACTATCAGGACCACTCCCATATAGTTAGATATGTCACTCGAAGTCGTATGCAGGACCCAGACGATCCCTTTTTTCCTACTCCAAAAGGATATTTTTGATATTCTCACTAGTATTGATATGCTATGTGTATCAATGTTGCAGCTTTGGGAAATGTAAGTAAATTTTCATATTTTTTATATTCTCACTGGTACATTATTTTGTAACTTTATTTATTTTCAATATTGAAAGTATTTACATCGTTTGTGTGTTGAGAGGAAGATTGCCTTTATCTATGGATTTATTGACCCTATTGACATTCAGTCCGTTGGGAATAAAGTTGAAGAGGTGCAAACGTATTTAATAGAGACATTTCAAAATGGGGGCAAAGAAGTCTACTTATCACCTTACTTGCATTAGTAAGTATACATCTTATAAATTAATGCACATTTATGTAAAACTGAAATTTTACTAATATTATTTCAACGTGCAGGGGTCATTTGCAGCTCATAGTCATTGTTCCTCGGCAATTTCTTGTGGTTCTCTTGTGCTCATTACACAAGAAACCAAATGATTTAGATATTAAAAAGCACATAGACGCGTAAGTTTGGTTTTTTTAATTGTTGTATCATATGTGCACTTACACCAAAATTAGGTTCTATTATAATTAATTTTTGTCCTTTTGTAGAGATTTGGAAGCTCACCTCATATTGCAAGGCCTTCCATCTCATGCTAGAAAGAAGTTGACGTATATTGCACCAAAGGTGACCACACATTCCTCTTACTATTGTTCAATTTGTCATTTAAAGTTAATCTGACATGTATTTAACTTGTAGTGTCCACGCCAACCAAGAAACTATGAGTGCGGGTATTATGTGATGAAGCACATGCACACCATCGTATTCGCAAACATTATTGACTCATGCAGGGAGGTAAATATACTATAATTAAGTCAATTATGTAAATGATTTATAAATCTGAAATGTTTCATTATGTAGGATTTTAGAGACTCATCTCCATTGAAGATTGAAGTGTTAGATGATATTAGAGACCAATGGGCTTCTTTCCTTTTAAGTATTCAATCTTCATAGTAAATTTGACTTGTAACAATTTTGATTGAATTCATTTAAGTTAGGAAATTTACATTCATTTAAATAAATGAAAGTATGTTTCATATGTGCAAATCTGTCTGGAACTGTGAACTGTGTATATCTGTCTGTACAACTTTTTGGAACTGTGAATATCTGTCTGGAACTGTGATGAATAGGCAGGTTTATTCGATGAAAGGCAAGAACTACAATGAAAATGCACGTCCTTTAAAAAAAAAACACTTTCTACGTCGATTAATGTTACAACCGACGTAGAAAGTACTTTCTACGTCGGTTAATGACGAAACCGACGTAGAAAGTTTAACATTCTATGTTATTATCTTCATAACCGACATTGATATTACATACAATCATGGTTACTGTTAATCGATATAAATAAAAGGGTCATAGAAAGTAAGATTTTCTATGTCGATTACCAGTGTAACCTGACATAGAAAGTAAGATTTTCTACGTCGGTTCTGAAGCACTTGGTGGATTTGATGAAGACATAATATTTTGTAGATATAGTTTAGTTTGTGGGTGTGTAGATGAATAGGCTAAGTATAGAACTTAATCTCTTGATAGGCCAATATATTTTGTGATAAGCGCCTTAATATGATGCATCTCATTGAAATCATTTTTCTACATGAAAAACTTACATTTAAGTATTAAAAGAACAATCTAAGTTTTTCAATCTGTTGAAAATGATTTTCAATCTGTTAAAATCACTTAATGAATTTTTCAATATCAAAGTTTCGCATTTTTAATCTGTTGAAATATTTTTAAATCCATTGAAACAGAAAGACTATTTTTCAGTCTAAGAGTTTTCAGAAAATCAATCTGTTGAAATATTTTTTAATCTGTTGAAACAGAGAGACTATTTTTTTTTAACTAAGTATTTGCAGGATTTCAATCTGTTGAAATGATTTTCAATCGATTGAAACAGAGAGCTATCATTTTTCATAAAACTGTTTCAATCCATTAAAAACTCGAATCAATCGATTAAATGAAGTTTTTAAATGAAATTAATCGATTGAATCGACGTTTTAATCGATTGAAATGCTTTCTGATCGATCATAGTTTCATTCTGATCGATCATAACTTGGTCTAATCGATCATAATACAGTTCTAATCGATCATAATCGATTCTAACCTGTTTTACTTTGTTTCTGATCGATCATTTACCTCTCTGATTCAGTTTTTAATTAATGAAACGTTTTGTTTCTCTATTTTACTTTATAAATACAGATTTGATCTATCTTTTATATACACAACTTGAGAAAACATTTGAAATCAATCTGTGAAGCTATCATATCCGTGACTTTCTCTGCATTCAAGAACTTTGATATATCATAAGGTGCTTTGATCAAGATAGTGGTCAATCAAAGAGAGAAAGTGTTGTGTTAGAATCTGTTCTGGACAATTTTATTGATAGAACTACAGTCCAGGTTTTTTCTTTTCATACTCTTTTGTAAAGTGTATTTGTGGAGGTTGGAATTTGATCTGCACTTGTTACAGTAACTGGATTTGGTTACTGGGTGGTTTTCAAGAGTCTATCTTGTGGGTTTATAAGATAGTTCTTGGGGTAGATTGGTGAGTATCTACTGGTTGTAAATTTCACTTGGTATTAGTGGAACTTGGCAGATTTGTCAAGAACTGGACGTAGCTCTAGTATAGAGTGAACCAGTATAAATTTGTGTTGAATTTCTTCTTTCATCTCTTTTATTTTCTCGCCTATATACTTGTTGTGTTTAAAATCAATCTACCTTAGCAAGAATTGAATAAAGATAAATCATTCTTCCAAAAGAAAGTAAGTTTTGCGAAAAAGTTTTATAAAGTTCAATTCACCCCCTCTTGAACTCAACCATTAATTCTTTCAATTGGTACCGAAGCTGGTTCTTGTAAGTTACTCAAGAAATCGGTCCAAGAATGGTCGAGGGAAAGATGAATTTTTCGGAAGGAGCCTCCATAAACAGGCCTCCTCTTTTTCTCGGTGTGAATTATTCTTTCCGGAAGGTTAGAATGAAAATCTTTATTGAATCTCTTGATAGAGGCATTTGGGAAACAATTGTTAATGGTTCTTACAAACCAACTCATACAAGTAGATGGTAAAGTAGTTAAAAAAATTGAGTCGAATTAACCGATGTAGAAAATAGGAGAGTCCAATATGATTATACCGCAAAAAATATTATTACCTCTGTTTTAAATCTTGATGAGTTTTTCGAGGTGTCTCAATGTGCCTCTGCCAAAGAAATGTGAGAAATTCTAGAGGTCACACATGAAGGTACTTCGGATGTGAAAAGGGCGAGAAAGCATGAGTTAATTAGGGACTATGAATTGTTTAAAATGCAACGAAGGAGAAACAATTGCAGATGTACGTAAAAGGTTCACGCACATAGTCAATCATCTAATTGGACTAGGGAAGATTTTTGACAAAGAAGAGTTGAACATCAAAATCTTGAAGTGTTTGGACAGAACTTGACAACCAAAGGTGACAGCTATATCGGAATCAAGAGACTTGACTCGAAATGACTACTCGCTTCACTTTTTGGTAAGTTAAGGGAACATGAGTTGGAAATCAATCGGTTCAAAGAACAAGAGAATGCGAAAAGAAAAGTAGAAACATTGTTCTCAAGACAATTGAAGAAAACAAGTGAGTCTGAAGAAGATGAATCTGAAAATCTGACTTTATTAGTTAAGAAATTTGGGAAATTTCTTAGAAGGAAGAAACAGACTGGCCAAGTAAAAAGGTACACCGATAAAAAGACTCGAATCTATTCAAAATACTATTACTTGTTATTCTTGTGGTAAGCGGTGGACATATAAGGAGTGATTGTCCGGAAAGACCAAGAATCGAACAAGAAAGAGTCTAAATACAAAGGGAAAAAGGCCTACATAGCTTGGCAAGACAATGATTCTTCTTCCAGTTCCGGATCCGAAGGTGAAGAGGTGAACCTATGTTTGATGGTCGGTCGTGAATCCTCTTCATCACATGTAAGTTCAACTCCTACGTAAAATGAAATGAATTACAAGACATTACCGAATGCTTTCAATGAAATGCATAGTGAAGCCGAAATTTATCTCATACAAATAATCGGTTGAAATGTTTAAATAACTCGGTTAGAAAATAGAGTTAAAGTTCGGAAAAAGAACTATTAGAAAGCAAAACAGATTTAGAACATCTAGATATAATCTATGCATCTGCGAATAATGTTGCTACTAATAAGAATTGTGAAAAGTGTATTCTTCTGCAAGATAAGGTTGATTACTTGATTAAAACTTTGTCTAAGTTTACTCAAGGTAAAGAAAATTTAGATGCACTCCTTGGGTCTCAAAACTGTGTGTTTGAACATTCTAGAATCGGGTACAAACCTAAGATTGGGGTAAAAACTAAAAAATATTTGAACTTCTTTTCATTTAGAAAAGCTACAACATCCCCTTTCTCATCTTGTCATTACCTGCATGAAGAAAGGACATACTATCAAATTTTGTCATGCTAGAAAATATTTTGTGCCGCAAGGTAGGAAGAGATGGGTTCCAAAACATGTTAAACGGAAAAATTGACTCCTAAGGACCCAAAATACATAAGGGTACCAAATACTTGATGTTTGATTTTTCGAGAACAACGAACAAGAGTCCCTTTGGTACCTGGATAGTGGATGCTCAAGGCACATGACAGGTGACATTTCAAAAATTTCAGAAACTAAGATTGAAGAATGGAGGTCATGTGACTTATGGAGACAACAACAAGGGAAGAATTCTAGGTTCTGGAGATATTAGAGATGGTGAATCAATTATCATTCACAATGTTCTTCTTGTTGAAGGTCTCAAGCACAATTTAATCAGTATAAGTCAGTTATGTGATCTTGGTCACAAAGTAATCTTCAAACCAGAAAAGTGCCTTATCTGTGAACCAGAATCTGACACGGTAATGTTGGTAGGTAAGAGGTTAAACAACATATACATGTTAGATATCAAGCATTCTATATCATCTCAAAGTTGTCTTCTTACTAAAGAAGAAGAATCTTGGTTGTGGCATAGAAGACTTGCTCATATACATCTTAACCATCTTGACAAGCTGATTTCTAAAGAGTTAGTTTCTGGGCTACCTAAGCTTCGAATCCTGAAAGACAAAATCTGTGAAGCTTGTTGAAAGGCAAACAAACTAGAAAATCCTTTTCAAACAAAAACATTGTTTCAACTTCCAGACCTTTGGAACTGCTTCACATGGATTTGGTTGGTCCTTCAAGGAATAAAAACCTAGGTGGTAATCTTTATATCATGATAATTGTTGATGACTTTTCCAGATTTACCTGGACTGTTTTTCTTAAAGTCAAATCTGATTCTTACAAATCTTTCAAAAAGCTTGCCAAGGTTTTACATAATGAAAAAGGGTATTTCATTACATCTATTCAAAGTGACAATGGTGGAGAATTTGTAAATGAAAAATTTGAATCTTTTTGTGAAAAGTTTGGCATAAAACACAATTTTTCTGCTCCAAGAACTCCTCAACAGAACGGTGTTGTGGAAAGAAAGAACAGATCCATTGTAGAACTTGCTAGAACAATGTTGTGTGAAAATTTTTTACCTAAATACTTTTGGGCGAGATGCGATGAACACTGCTTGTCATGTTTTGAACGAGTCTTGATTAGACCCATGCTTAAGAAAACCCCATATGAACTCGTATAAAGGAAGAAAACCCAACATAAACTATTTCGGGGTTTTTGGATGTACATGTTTTGTTTTAAACAATGGGAAAGAAAATATTGGCAAGTTTGATGAGAAATCGACAAAGGAATCTTTCTTGGTTATTCAACTAATGGTCATGCATATAGAGTCTACAATTTAAGATCGAAGTCCGTTGAAGAATCGAGTGCATGTTGTTTTTAATGAGTCTCCTCGAGTGTTGCGGAATAGAACAACGAGTATCTGCAGATGAAGAAGATTTAACTGATAATTCTTATCGGTTAAAACTTCTCAGTAGCTCGAATCGAGCATATTGTCGAAGAAGGTGATCAATCTGTTGATCCTGCAAAAGCTGATCCACCAATAATAACTGAAGATCGGGAAGAAGATGCCTTGGAAGAGCTTCCCAAAGAGTGGATTGTCCCAAGAGATCTCTCTCTAGACAATGTCATCGGGCAAATCAATAAGGGAGTATCTACTAGACATTCTCTTAATCAATTCTGTAATCATATGGCATTCATTTCACAAATAGAACCTAAAACTGTTAAAGAAGCATTAAATGATGAATACTGGGTTAGTGTCATGCATGATGAGCTTAATCAATTTGAAAGGAATAACATGTGGGAATTAGTTCCTAAAATCAAAGATATCAATGTAATTGGTACTAAGTGGGTATTCAAAAACAAACTAGATGAACACGGCATTATCACTAGAAATAAAGCTAGATTGGTAGTCAAAGGGTATAACCAACAGGAGGGTATTGATTTTGATGAAACCTTTGCACCTGTAGCTAGACTTGAAGCTGTCAGATTATTATTAGCTTATGCTTGTTTAAGTGGTTTCAGATTACTACAGATGGATGTCAAGAGTGTCTTTCTTAATGGACTCATCAATGAAGAAGTGTATGTTTCTCAACCTCTTGGGTTTGAAAATCACAAGCATCATGACCATGTCTACAAATTGAAAAAGGCCATTTATGGTTTAAAGCAAGCACCTAGACAATGGTATGAGAGGTTAAGTAACTTCTTAATTGATCAAGGGTACAAGCGAGGTGAAGTTGATAAAACTCTATTCATTAAGAAATCTGGAACTGACATTATTTTGGTGCAGGTGTATGTGGATGATATCATTTTCGGTTCTACAAATAATGCCTTGTGTAATAAGTTTGTTAAAGAAATGCAAAGTGAATTTGAAATGTCTATGATGGGAGAATTGAATTTCTTTCTTGGTCTCCAAGTTAAACAATTAAGAAATGGCATTTTTCTAAGTCAATCTAAATACTGCAATGAGTTGTTAAAGAAGTTTGATATGCACAATTGCAAAGAATCCTCTACACCCATGTCTACTAACTGCTGTCTAGATTTAGATGAAAAAGGGAAATCTGTTGATCAAACTAAATATAGAGGTTTGATTGGTTCTCTGCTATATCTGACTGCTAGTAGACCTGACATTATGTTTAGTGTGTGCCTTTGTGCTAGATTTTAGGCAAACCCAAAGGAATCACATCTTACTCGTCGCTAAAAGGATTCTGAAGTACCTCAAAGGAACCATTAATGTTGGACTTTGGTATCCTGAAGGTGCATCTCTTAAACTTGTTGGATTTTCCGATTCCGACTTTGCAGGATGTAGATTGGACGTAAAAAGTACCTCCGGTACATGTCATTTACTCGGGAAGCAGTCTCATATCTTGGCACAGCAAAAAGCAAGCATGTGTTGCTCTTTTAATTGCGGAAGTTCGAATACATTGCAGCTAGGAGTCATTGTGCTCAAAGTATCTACCTTAAGCAACAACCGACGGACTATGGAGTGACACTAAATACGGTACCTCCGGTTTGTGATAATACTAGTGCAATAAATTTAACTAAGAATCCTATTCAACACTCTAGAACTAAGCATATTGAAATTAGACACCACTTTATTAGAGAACATGTATCTAGGGGTGATCTGTGAAATTTTATTCATTGAATCTGAAAAACAGGTTAGCTGATTTATTCACTAAACCACTTCCTAGAGACGAGACTTAATATGCTTAGGATCGAATTAGGAATTCTAGATATATCTAGTATTGAATAACCGATTCTTTATGGTGATAATGTGCTCTTTAACGAGGTTAATAACAAGTTCAATCGATTAATAATTGTATGAAAAACTTGAAATTATATGTTTCAATCAATTGAAATTGCGAAATAATCTGTTGATTTCCTGATTCTTACTCTCTGTTATTGATATGTTATCAGTTCAATCGATTAAATATGATTTTAATCGATTTATTTCATTAAACCTTGTAGCTCTGCATATTTTCTTCTATAAATCAATCGATTCAATCTTCGATTCAATCGATTGAATTCACTTTTGATACTCTGCATGATTTTCTTCCACAAAAACAATTGATTAGATTTTCGGTTCAATCGATGTATTTTACTTCTGAGTATCTGCAATTGCAAAATCAATTGGTTTCACGAAATATCAATTGATTAATTTTTTCTAGGGCTAGTTGTATATACTCTATCACTAAACAATTACTGCAGAGTGGATTGAATGCATTTACAACAAGATTAACTTCAACTACTCTCTTAAATATCAAAGATATCCAATAAAAGTTGATTGAGTCTGATTGGATATCAGATGTGAGGGTAATTAAGGTGCACAGTACACATTCCTTCTCTCTCTCTCCACCTTTATCATCACTGCGCAGAAGCAGAGAAGTAGTTATACAGAAAAGACAAAACTGTGAAGTTAAAGGGATCGCGAGCTCTAAAAATTGTAGTGTTTTTCCTCCTTGAACCATTCTCTCTTCTCGATTATCCCTCTGATCATTCCAAAAAATCAATGATGCTCAAACGTATAAAATCCAGTAGGAAGAAGTCCAGCAGAGGCGAGTCTTCTACTGCAAGGCAAGAACCAAATGTTGGAGGTCGGATTGAAACCTGGTTCAATGGGAACCAAGAGAAAATGGATTTGTTTATCCATGAAATGAGCAGGAAACAAGTCATTATTCCCAAGGTTCTAAAGTTCTCCTGGTTTGACACCGAAGGCTTCAGAGGTGTTCGGAAGCTACTGCAACATCAAAAACTTCAAAAGTTTCTGGAGTTGAATGGTAGAATTTACCCTGACTTAATTAAAGTATTTTTTACTAACTTGTTCTTTGAAGGTTCCACTTTAAAAACCCAAGTCAAAGGAGTAGACATTGAGATAACGCCAAATGTCTGGAAAGAGGTCGCTGGAATCAAGGATGAAGGTGTAAAAGTCACTAAAGGGTGTACTTCAGATGTTGAAGAATTTAATAAAGTTCAGTACTTTTGTTCCTGCATGAAGAACAATCATGACTCTGTAAATTCTTTCAATACTGGAAAGATGAAGCTTGAGGAAAGGATTCTCGCTTTCATTGTGGCCTGGCAGCTCACACCCAGGGGGAGCAATCATGCAGTACTAAATGAAGGAGATTTAGTACTGATGTACTGCATTCATCACAGAATAAGGGTGAATTGGGTTTTTGTTATCAAGGACCACATGATCAAAGCTAAGCGGCTGAGTGATTTCAAGTATCCTTATGCTATTTTGATTTCTAAGTTTTTAATGCATTTTGGTGTTGATTTGGAAGGGGAACTAGTTGAAATTGTTCGACCAACAAATGAGGTAAATAATTCTGTTCTGCATAAAATGGGATTCATCAAAGTCGATGGTGAATGGATCTCAAAAGAAGAAGCTGGGAGAGGAGAAGACTTTGAAGAAGAAGAACAAGAAGAAAATATCAATGCTGATGTTCCGGGAACTTCTACAGCAAGACCATCTGACCCGATGGAAGAGGTGTCTCCACTGGAAATGATTTCATACACTCCACAGCCTGACCGTGGCATGTCCCTGTCTCAGTTCGAAAGAACCATGTTGCATCAAGTGAGCGAACTGCAAACCAACCAGAGAAGGCACATGGAGATGACGGTTGATCTGCGGGCTCGTCAGCATTATCTGGATGAAAACTTCATTGCCAGATTTCAACATATTGACAACCAACTAGAAGACATCTACAACAGGATTGTTGAACTGCAATTTAATCAAGGTCCCGGGGATGAATGAAGGCTTATTTTTATGTTTTTGTTATCTTGTTCTTAGTTTTTATTTGTTCTGTTTTTATTTTGGGGTACCTACGTGGTACTACTGGACTGTAACTAAAAACACTATTATTTGATGCAGTCAAATAGGGGGAGAAGTGGTTTTTCTTAAAACTGTCACTACACACACTCCACAAAATATATGTCTCTGGTCTGTTATTATTTGTGCAGGTGCAGTGGTTATTTGTCTCCATCAAATAGGGGGAGATTGAAGCACTTGGTGGATTTGATGAAGACATAATATTTTGTAGATATAGTTTAGTTTGTGGGTGTGTAGATGAATAGGCTAAGTATAGAACTTAATCTCTTGATAGGCCAATATATTTTGTCATAAGCGCCTTAATATGATGCATCTCATTGAAATCATTTTTCTGCATGAAAAACTTACATTTAAGTATTAAAAGAACAATCTAAGTTTTTCAATCTGTTGAAAATGATTTTCAATCTGTTAAAATCACTTAATGAATTTTTCAATATCAAAGTTTCGCATTTTTAATCTGTTGAAATATTTTTAAATCCATTGAAACAGAAAGACTATTTTTCAGTCTAAGAGTTTTCAGAAAATCAATCTGTTGAAATATTTTTTAATCTGTTAAAACAGAGAGACTATTTTTTTTTAACTAAGTATTTGCAAGATTTCAATCTGTTGAAATGATTTTCAATCGATTGAAACAGAGAGCTATCATTTTTCATAAAACTGTTTCAATCCATTAAAAACTCGAATCAATCGATTAAATGAAGTTTTTAAATGAAATCAATCGATTGAATCGACGTTTTAATCGATTGAAATGCTTTCTGATCGATCATAGTTTCATTCTGATCGATCATAACTTGGTCTAATCGATCATAATACAGTTCTAATCGATCAGAATCGATTCTAACCTGTTTTACTTTGTTTCTGATCGATCATTTACCTCTCTGATTCAGTTTTTAATTAATGAAACGTTCTGTTTCTCTGTTTTACTTTATAAATACAGATTTGATCTATCTTTTATAAACACAACTTGAGAAAACATTTGAAATCAATCTGTGAAGCTATCATATCTATGACTTTCTCTGCATTCAAGAACTTTGATATATCATAAGGTGCTTTGATCAAGATAGTGGTCAATCAAAGAGAGAAAGTGTTGTGTTAGAATCTGTTCTGGACAATTTTATTGATAGAGCTGCAGTCCAGGTTTTTTCTTTTCATACTCTTTTGTAAAGTGTATTTGTGCAGGTTGGAATTTGATCTGCACTTGTTACAGTAACTGGATTTGGTTACTGGGTGGTTTTCAAGAGTCTATCTTGTGGGTTTGTAAGATAGTTCTTGGGGTAGATTGGTGAGTATCTACTGGTTGTAAATTTCACTTGGTATTAGTGGAACTTGACAGATTTGTCAAGAACTGGACGTAACTCTGGTATAGAGTGAACCAGTATAAATTTGTGTGTTGAATTTCTTCTTTCATCTCTTTTATTTTCTGCCTATATACTTGTTGTGTTTAAAATCAATCTACCTTAGCAAGAATTGAATAAAGATAAATCATTCTTCCAAAAGAAAGTAAGTTTTGCGAAAAAGTTTTATAAAGTTCAATTCACCCCCCTCTTGAACTCAACCATTAATTCTTTCAGGTTCTATGACTAACCGACGTAGAAAGTCTTACTTTCTATGTCAATTCAACATAATCGACGTAGAAAGTCTTACTTTCTATGACCCTTGTATCTATGTCACCTCTTTAACCGACGTCGAAAGTCTATTTTAACCGACATAAAAAGTCTTTCTCACGAGTAGTGAATAACAAATATATAATAAATTCATTAGTAATAATTTTTTTAAAAGAAAAGAAAAATAATAAAAATTAATATCATAATCACCAAAAATTACAATAAAAATTACAAATATAAAATATATTATAGTAAAAGATAGATAATTATTAAAATAAAATGAAAATACAATAAAATAACTATTATTTAAAATTAATGTAACTAATAAAATTAAAAAAAAAACTAAAATATATTATATCTTTTATAAAAAAATTATATTAAAACAATTATATTAAAAAAATTGATATTAATTTTTTATTTTTTACAAAAACTGGTTTGATTCAAAACCTTAGGTTATTTCTCCGATTTTACCGATTTTTCAATTTTGTTCTGATTTAATTAAAATCTAGAAACAACAGTTCATTTTCTAGACCAATTCAATTAGACTGGTTGAACCAACCAATCCAATTTGATTTTTTTTATTTTACCAATTTTTTTTATTTTGTGTTGATTTAATTAAAATTCGATTATTTAAAAGTACCAAATCGATATTTAAATCAATTTCCTGTTAGACCGGTTCAACGGTCCAGGTTTTCAAAATAGTGGATTTTACAATAATTACCAAAAAGGCATAGCAATAGTGACGTGTGATTGAATGGCAGTGTAAAAACTATTTCATACTGTCCGTACATCATCATTATAATTGTTAATTTTTTATGTGCTTTTAATGTTCTACAATGAAAATTGAAATTTTAATTTAATAACCTATATTAAAACTTTAATATAAATCTTTATTAAGCAAATATTGATATGAAACTACAGTTCTAATTGAAGAGCATAAAAGCGTTTAAGAAACTAGGTCTAATTTTTGTTTTATAAGACACTCATTGCACATCTTAATTTCCTTGAGGCTCGGGTAAAATATAACACACCTGTTTAAAACACTAACGTTAGCGCCAGCCATGATTAGTTTCTTCACAACCTGAAAGGTATTTACATATTAAAGAAAACCATATATGCTGGAAAGTAACAAGAGATGTCATTGGAAGAACACATTCTTTACCTCAATATGCCCATTGAGACACGCCCAATGAAGAGGTGTATTCTTTTCCTCATTTGGTGAATTAAGATCCTGTTCACACAAGCCCAAGCTTTTCAACCTCTATGCTATGTTTGGATGTTTGAAGTAAGGTGAGTGATGGAAAGGTAGGTAATGGTCAATGAAGTGAATCTTCATCAAATATAAAGTAAGAGAACGGAATTACTCGAGAAAAAAGTTGGTAAATGGTCAATGAAATGATTTGTTATCAGACAGAAAGTGTCTACTGTTATTGTAGTAATCAACCAATGGCTCACTCAGACCACAAAGTTAGAAAATCAAATGAGAATATTTGAGAAAAAGCTACTCACCACTCCTTTACTGATTAGATAATTCACAATATCCTTGTGTCCATTAGCTGCAGCCATATGAAGAGCTGGATGCATACATCAGAGGAGTAATGTCAAACATATATGGAGAAGAACGATGTCTCATAACTAAATTATTTCAGAATTGGTCATCCGAGAAAATTATCTTCTCCTTGAAAAATTTATTATCACTGGCTGCAGTTGTGAATGCCCTTTTTTCGTATGAAAGTCAGCTTATTCAATCAGTATGACCTTATGAGATGGGATCTTTCTTCACAAACCCCTACATCTCATGATCTCACCATCCCGACAAGCTTTAAAATCAAACACTAACCAAAATCTACCCACATCTTTTTAACATATCAATGTAACCACTCATACATAATACTATAATCTACTCAGTTTTATTTAAAATTGAATTTAAGTATTTAACTAAAAGTATACATTTCTAGCAAGTAATCCAAAGTTGTACCCAAAATCCACCATACCAGATGAGACTAGGAGAATGGTGCATCTACTACTACTTCAAAAGTTCATACCAAAGTGTAGTATATTAATCAAGGACAGTGGTACTTACTTCAAACCAACATATATCAATCATAATGATGAGATTTGGTGAGATTGGTTATGTTTGAAATTAGCCAGGAGCTTGGGAGACCGAAATATTTGGCATGAATTGGATTCTCTTGTTGTTATTCTTGATTCCGTACACATAAAACAAATGAAAAGAAAACTGCCGGGCTTTATACTTTCTTAGATTATCAGGAATATGAAGAATATGAAGAGCATGGTTACTCGGAATTGGAAGTTTAATTCCCCGCCCCATATTTTCATTCAAGGAAACAAGTGCACTGTGTGTTAGGGTATAAGGTGAAAGGGAAGTTAGTTTAGATAATTAACATATTAATGAGTTAGTTAGTTGCTTGAGTTGTTATTTAGACATAAACAGGGTAAGAAGGATAGGAGAAGGGTTCCTCATTTTGTAAATTGAGCGCTCTTTGTGAAAGGAGGAATCCTTTGTCAAGGGGAACCTTTGGAGGAGGGAGTAATCTCCTATTTCTTATTCTTTTCCTTCTATTCAATAAAAAACTTTCTTTTCTTTCTCTTTTCAGTTCCTGGTTCCTAAAACTCAAAATATTGCGAGTAAGTTTTAAAAATTGGTTTACAACTGCAGTTGCAGCAGCAACATAAAAAATTTTGGAGTATTTGCGACCACACCACAACTATTGTGACTACTCCAGCCACAACTTTTTGCAATATCAATGGTCGCAATGAAGTTCAAACCACATCAGCTATTCAAAATCTTGTGGCACAGAAGCATGACTGATAGGACATGGGCTGATAATGGGTCTTTGGATCCACAAATGGTCATGGGTAATGAGAGGCCTAAGAGGAAGATTATTCCCCCAAATTTGAGAGACTACGTCGAGTAAAAGGTTTAGACGTAACTAATTCTGTTATGAAGAGTGCCCTGCACTTTGGCTAAGGAATTTAGGTGCTAGATTGCACTTTGGCTTTTGCATTCTGTTACTGTCATTTGAATTGTTATTTCAGTTCCAAAACTTCTATATATGCAGATGTAAACCAAAGGAAAATTAAGAAAAACAGTATTATTTTTTCCTCACTCTTTTCTTAAGAGGTCCCTAGTCCTCAAACTCCAGAAATTGTTCCTGCTATTTTCTTTATCCCTGATAGTTGATGCCTACATTGAGCTGCCATGCCTGATAACTTGCACTCCAAAACCAATATGGACCACAACGTAGAGGCCATTGCAAAACTCACCTCCAACCAGCTTTCCCTCACTGACAGCCAAAAACTTCTCACCTTCAAAATAGACGAAATAGTTTCAAAAATAGCCCTCCTAGAATTTGTCAAATCCCCCACTTTCCGTCACTCCCACCACAGCGCCACACCCTTCACCCCTAAACCTCATCACATGATACTGGATTTCCCCTAAGTACTAACGCAAACTTAGATCCAACCTTGATTCTTTGTGATGCTCTCCCAATGCCTGACCACACATTTATCTAATGTGCAAAGATTTAGTTTCCTTTTTCACTTCAAAAGCTCCCCTTCGTTCCTCCCTCACTATACCATCCCAATTCACACAACAACATAACCCTCTAGTTCCATTAAGATTAAAATTGAACCTAACAAAAAAATCCTCATTACACAACAAACTAAACCTTGAATCCTAACAACCTCTACCCTCAATCACCCTCAACAAAAACTACCAAACCTCACAAAATAAAAAGTCAAATAAAATGAAAAAAATGAAAAACTATTTCAGAGTCAATTAATTCCACACAACTTTCATGCATACCTGTTCTCCCCTGATCATCCTTGGAATCAAGAGGAACCCCACTGGCCTCTAAGCTCTTAACATCGTCCATGCCATCATATCTTGCAGCCTGTGAAAACATCATCAACATTCAACATAATAATCAATCACACTTAATAATAAAATATGCATATGAATTTAATTTAATTTTAATTGTTACATCGAGCAAGGCTTCGACACTCTCCGACGTCGTTTCGGGGGGAGCTTGAAGGGCTGTGTTGGCCTCCGCCGCACCCATTTGCAGTGGCTACCCTCGCTTCACCGCTCAGCACAGAGAAATCAAAAGATTAAAACTATTAATATGTTAGGGGTGAGTGAGCGGGTTTATGCATAAAAAAAATGTTGCATAATTTTTGTGCGTTATTTATTGAAATGGGGGAAATTTAATAAAACGGGCGTGTCCATAGCTTTCAAATACGATTTTGTAATAAAAAAATTGTGAATTTAAAAATAACTTCATTATTTTTTTTTCAATGAAATGGTGTTGCTGTGTACGTCTTCAAAATTTTCATTGTTTTTTAAAAGTTTTTAGAAACAAGCATTCAAGTTGTTTAATTTTTTTAATATAATTATTTAATATTTTAATTATTATTTATTTTATAAGTTATAAATGAAAAACATATTAATAGTGTTAAATAAATTAAATTACAAATTTTAATTAATATATAGTTAAATTTAGGTAATTTTAGATTTTTATATGTTAAAATTGAGAAATTAAATTTTAAAATTGAAACAAAATTTGTTTAAGTGGATATGTTGTTTTTAAATAAAAATATTTCTTTAATTTAGGTGAAGGTTAAAAAAGTTGATTTAAATAGAAGTTGTAATTAATGTTGCCTATTTTTTAATTATTTAAAATATTTAATAATTAATTACGTTCATTATAATTATTACAAACCGTTTGAATGTTGAAGAATAAAAAATAAGAATAGAATCGAAAAATCAATACTAAAAAACTTAAAAATTCATCAAAACTATAGAAATATAGTAAAAGAAATGTCATGTGCGATAATTAAATAAAAATGATAAAAAAGAGAAGAATAATATGATCTAATATATTTTAAATTGAGAAACTTAAAAGGAAGAATTTGTATAAAACTTGAAGAGGAAGAAGAATTTGAAAATGCTATTTTATGAACTTAAGAGAAAATTAGAGAAACTAAAGACAATTATGAAATCTAAATCTAAAAATTTTAAAAATAAAGATAACTTATGTTTATATATATAATAACAAACATTATGGAAGGCCCATAATCAATAAATTATAGAAGTTAGAAATTTATTTGTCAATGGTCTATAATATTGTATTGAGCGGATTCTATTTTGTTGATTAAGATAGTTAGTTAAGTTGGTTGAATCAAATTCAACACTTTCGCTAAATAAAATTAGTCTTCATTAAACATATTGACAAAATAAAAATGAACTCTTTATAAGATATTCGCAAGGAGATAATAGTTTCGTTGAGGAAAATTCTTATATCAAAACTTTTTCTTCTTTAATTTATCATTTGTGCATCAATATATAAATATTCAATTAAAAAGTGTATAATTTAATTAATAATTTGAAACTGTTTAATTATATTTTACTAAAAATATGTTAATATTAAATAATTTAATAATTAAATGATATAATTGTATATTAAATATAACAATAAATTTTTTGTAAAAAAAATATTTATGACATAATGGTACACTTAAACTTTTGCACTTCCAAACAAAATAGAAATTAGAAAAATAAATATGAAAATATATGTTAGTAATAAATCAATAATTCAATTATAAAGATTTCACAAATCATAATGTGAAACCAAGTATTTTATTGATTATTTCAAAAAGATAACAATTGATGAAGTATATATCATAACATAATTAATATTAAAAATCTTCACTTACATAAAATTATTCACTTAATCACTTAAGTGTTTAAGATAAGTGTTTCCCTTAAATTACATCTCAAAAATAAAATTAATCAGACAAATTTTTAATTAAATAAATTGTAGCATATGCAAATTAAATATCAAAAATTATTTTAAATATGTTGTAATGAGGTTAAGGTGGTATTGGTATAAACACAAAAATCAAAACTAAAAAAGAACTAAGAATTAAAGAGAATAATTGAGGAATGTACTTTTAAATAAAAATAAGAATACTTTATTGAATATATTTTATTCTCTATTTCTTTTCCTTTTCTTTTCTTTTTCTTTTTCTTTCTTTTTATATTTCTCTTGATTTTTTTTCTTTTTCGTTGACCGCATTTATGTGTTGTTACGAAAATCAATATTTTTTTTCTATTTTTTCAATAAATCAATATATTCTAAAAACAATTTAAAAATAATACATAACAGTCACCCCTATAACTTCACATTTGAATTTTCCATTGTTCTCTACATATAAAAAAGTAAAACTAAGATAAAATTAAGAAACATAGGGTAATAACCAATAATATTATAAAGAATAGAAATTTTATGAAAATGCTTTAATCCATGACCATTAACTTTAAAAGATTTATCTATAGTTTGCATTATAATTTCAATTGTTCCACATGAGAAGACAACAATAACAATATGTCAACCACTCCATTTCGATCTTAATTTATAAAAGATTAACTTTATTATAGATTTATATAATAAAACCTTTGTCCAACAATAAATTTCTTTTTCAAAATATTTTTATCATAAAATATTTGTCTTCTTTCTTTATGAATTTTAAAATTTTCAAAAGATTACAATATGAATTCCTCCTTGTAATTACAATAATCTATTATTACTTGTTTCATCAAAAGATAAATTATATGCTTTAACAACTCAATAAACTTTATGCTCTATTTCAACTAGAAGATGAAAAATCTTACCAAAACAATCCTAAAAGAAGACATTCATAAAGGTATTTGTTTTGTAACTTATTCCATGAACCAAAAGAGCATAATAATACTCAAATCTCTCTTACTTGGTTGGATAATTTTCTCCAAAATCTTCTTTATACCTTTATTAGATACTTCAACTTCACACCATTTATTTATGGATGATAAGCTATAGATATTTTATGCATAACTCCATAGTTTTCAATAAAGTATTAAATGATCTATTATAAAAATGAGTTCCTTGATCATTAATAATTGTTCTTGGAATTCCAAACTTGCTACATATGTTAATTTTGATAAACCTACAACAACTTTAGCATTATTGGTTTTATCACTTTAACTTCCACCCATTAGATACATAATTAATAGCAAATAAAATATAATTAAATTTACAAGATAGGAGAAAAGGAGCCATAAAAATAATGCCCACACGTAAAATATTTCACAAAATAATAAAGATTTTTTACGCATTAGATATCTTTGTGATATATTATCTCCCGCTTTTTAGCATACTTCACGTAATTTACAACATTACCAAGAATATTTAAATATAGTTGGCCAATAAAATCTTATATCAAATATCTACTTTGTAATCCTTTTGAGGCCCAAATGTCCTTCGACAGGGGAAAAATGAAAAATATTTAAAATAAAATTATTTCATTATCACATATATATTTTCTAATAATTTTATCACTATAAAATTTTCATAAATATGGATTATCCCAAATAATATATTTAGAATCATGTCTGAATTTATCTTTCTGTGCTTTTGACATAGTTAAATGATAGATAAATGAAATAATATAATTAACAATATTTACATATGAAGGCCTAAAATCTAAATTAGAATCAATATTATAAATATGTTTATTAGGAAATACATTATAATTAGAATAATCATCTAAATTATTTTCAATTTTACTTAAATGATGTGAAACTAAATTTTGAATGTCACTTTTATCTTTAATAAATACATCAAATTTTTACAATAAAAATATTTATCTAATTAATCTAGGTTTAGAATAGGTTTCTTTAATGAATATTTAAGAACAACCTTTTTAGTATAAACAACAACTTCATAACCTAAGATCTAAATCTATCTAAAGCAAAACCAATAACTAACAATTCAATAGCACAATTAATTTGTGCAAAATCAAAGGTTTTAGAAGCACAATAAATTACATACGAAATCTTATCAATCCTTTGTCTAAGGATAGCTCCTAAAGCATAATTAGAAGCATAACACATAATTTTAAAGAGGATAATTCCAATCAAGAGGTTTAGTAGTAGAAGTAGAATGTTTTCTTTAAATAGCCAAAATAGTTCTAGCATATATCATCAAAATTAAATATTACCTTTTTTATACAATAAGGTAGATAATGGAATAACAATCTTACTAAAATATTGAATAAATATTCTATAAAATTGTGTATGTCGAAGAAACAAAATGAACCTCTCTAGTAGAACAAGGATAAAGTAATTGCGAAATAACATTTAATTAATCAAAATTAACTTGAATACCTTCTTTAAAAATAATGTGACCTAAAATTATCTTGTTTAACCATAAAATGATATTCTTCATAATTTAACACAAGATTATTTTTAACATATTTCTTCAATAGTTTATTTAAATTATCAAGGAAAATATCAAAAGAAGCATAAACAGAAAAATCATTCATAAACACATCAATACATTGCTTAAATAAATCAGAGAAAAAAAAAATACTTAACATACATCTTTGAAATGTACTAGGAGCATTGTTGTAAGTGGTACTACACAAAGCTCTTAAAGCAATCATTTGATGATGATTGGATAAATCCACCTCCTTCATAATGATTGAAGATATAGAATAACTTAGTGTGTGTGTGGTGGGTTGGTTCATAAATTCTTTCATGGTGTTTAATATTTATTTGATATTAGAAAGCCTCTTGAAAATGATTTTGAATGTATCTTTATGAAATGAAGTTTTTTAACCTATTAAAAGATAGGCTTAATATTGTTAGACAAATGGCATCTAGAGGGGGTGAATAGATGCACAAATTAAAAATTTATTTAAGATGTCCAATAATTTGTTAATTCAATTTTAATTATCAGATTGAATATAAATAAAACGAAAGCGATAAAATAATAAAAAAGATATAGGGAAAGATAAAAGCATACAATAATTTATACTGGCTCGGGTCAAATCAACCTTACATCCAGTTCACTGTCACCTCTAATACGAGAGAGACAAACCAATTCACTATATTTAAAATTTAGTTTACAAATTACAATAAACTTTGCAGAAGAACCAGTAAATAATAAACTAATTAAAAAGATAAACACCTCTCTAGAATCACATTAGAGATGAACACCTCCTATGAACAAATCAAAGGATGAAAATACACATCTCAAGAATCCCACTTGAGATGAACACCTCATCTGAAATCAAAGGATAAAAACACACCTCTCAAGAATCCCACTTGAGATGAACACCTCCTCTGAACAAATTAGAGGATGAAAACACACCTCTCAAGAATACCACTTGAGATGAACACCTCCTCTGAACAAATCAAAGGATGAAAACACACCTCTCAAGAATCCTACTTAAGATGAACACCTCCTCTGAACAAATCAAAGAATGAACACCTCCTCTGAACAAATAAAAGGATGAACAACTCCTCTGAACAAATCAAAGGATGAATACCTCCTCCGAACAAATCAAAGGATGAACAGTTCCCACAAAGGAAACCCTAAATTATAAGAATTTTAACAAGAACAGTCACACCTAATAATGGAGACAACAAATTGTAGAAGCTTGTAGAATGATAGCTCCAAGCACAAGTGTGATTAATAATGAAAGCACAAAAAGCACTAGAGCAAGGGATTTCTTAGAAAATGTAAAATGTCTCTATTGCCTTGCTCATAATAGTTTT
Source organism: Sphenostylis stenocarpa (assembly GCA_963425845.1). Taxonomy (NCBI): domain Eukaryota; kingdom Viridiplantae; phylum Streptophyta; class Magnoliopsida; order Fabales; family Fabaceae; genus Sphenostylis; species Sphenostylis stenocarpa. Next base: position 53,609,210 of record OY731403.1, read on the forward strand.
CTCAAAATTGATTGTGTATTCAAAATTTTGTATTCAAGTTCTGTATTTTGATTTTTCAACAAAGTTCATTTATATAGGAAAATAACATTGAATATGTTAGAATAAAAATACAAAATAGTCATTGCTCATTAATTAATTCATAGAGAAAAATCAGGATGTTTTCAACAGCTATTACTCTTCAAAAACGAATATATTTTTCAAATTTGAAGTGTCATAATCGATTATGTCACTTGCATAATCGATTATGACAGAGGCAAAATCATTTTTTCATTTCTGATGCATCATAATCGATTATGACACTAATATAATCGATTATGATACTTATATAATTGTTGGTCTTTTGGCAAGGGTACCAATATTATCAATCACAGTACAATATTTCAATTAAATAAAAGTCGATCCCACGAGGAACGGTTTTACTGGAAATTCCAAGTCATATGCTTATTAAATATATTGATACAAAATTGGTTTTTCATAAATATGTGGGTTGAAAATAAATGGCAAAGAACTATTAAGTATTTTTAGAAAAGATGAAATATAAGAACTGGATTAATTTCTTTTCCCTCCTTTGTATAATGGCTACGTCAAATTAATAACAACAATTAACCTATCAATGTTGATGCAACCTACTTAAATCATTCACATTGATTTCTCAAACATGAAATTCATAAGAAAACCTTGTAAACATAGATTCCTCATACATTTAATAGATTTTCCAGCATTAGGTTTAGGGTGTTAAGCACTTAATACAACCATTACCATTCCTAGCAATCAATGTAGCAAATATTTTTAACCTAATCAAGGGTTTGAAGATATATTTTCCAATATATATATGAACATCAAAGATAAAAGCATTAAAAGGCACAAAGGATAAGAATAACAACATCAAGAACATAGATTAATATCTCAAAATATCACTAAGATACAAAAGAGTTCAAAGGAAGTGCACCCAATCCTAAGAGAATGAAGTTAGTCACTCATGACGACCATTACAATGATCCAATTGAAGAAGAATTGAAGAGGAATTGAAGATTACACGAAAACTGGATCAGTTGTCGCGCCTCTCTTCTCAAAACCTAAAATTATTTCTCAAAATACATCTTATCTTTTTATAGAAAAATTTGGGTCATGCGTCATTTGCTCAAGCGGAACATTCACTCAAGCAAAAAATGATGATTTGCGCTCAAGCAAGAAATGTTCGCTTGAGCGGTTGAATTCCTGAGAGCTTTAACGTATTTTCGCTCAAGCGAATAAATGTTCACTTGAGCAAGTGACTTCCAGAGAGCTTTAACGTATTTTCGCTCAAGCAAGCATCCGTCTCGCTTGGGCGAATCTAAGGCTGAAAATCTTCTTCCTTCTTTCAATTTTTCTTCAATTATCTTGAGAATTATGATCCTTGCTCTTGTACCATGGGAGAAAAATATATTAGAATCAACATAATTTAAGTGGTTAAATAACAATTAAAAACATAATTACATCAACTTTTACCACTTAACAACTCCCCCCAACCTAGAATCTTGTTTGTCCCCAAGCAAAGTACTAATTCCTCCACAATAGAAATTCATTACCTATTGTCACTTTCTCTTCCAGAACACTTAACACAAAAATAACTTTTCTTCAAGATATGATGTTCACAACTTCAAGTGAAAATAGGATAGATTGTGCATTATAGTTACAGAAACTAACAGGGGATAATTAGTCATCAACTATCCTTAAAGAAACATCATCTCTCAAGTAAAATGATATATAATCATCCCTAACTCTCACGGGTAAGTGTTTATCCCATTTAATCACTTCATTTAGATAATCCATTATTGATAATCATCTTCAAGCAATCAACATTTGTTAAGCAAGACTTAAATTAAAAAGGTCTTTTGAGGCTTGTAATGAGGTTGGACTATCAAGGAATTCATTGGTTTTTCTATGATATACAAAAGTATTTGAGAAATTGAAATTATATGAATGATTCTTGTTTAACATTTCCTCAAGTCAGGTTTCAACTTCATGCTTTTGTTCCAACATAATGATAGTGAGCTAATAATCTAAATCTCACAAGTTATCATTTACACCAATTTGAATTTCCTTTTTCTTTCCTCATTTTGCATTTATCAATTCAGCTCAACCACAATATTTATATTTTTATTTCCCTTTTTCTCTACTCAACCTTATCTTGTTTTTTTTAACACTACTACAAAATATATTTTCAACGTCGTTGTTTAACGTCAGTTAAATTTGAGCCGACATTGAATACACTTTTAACGTCGGTTGGTGAACAAACGACGTTGAAAGTTGAATTTTGACACATTCTACGTCATTTTAGCATGCTCGACGTCGAAAGTAGGCTTTCGACGTCGGTTATACCCTCAACCGACGTTGAAAACCCTTCTGCAAGGGCTTTCAATGTCGGGTGTGGGTATAACCGACGTGGAAAACCCATTTTCCCGGTTTGAAAAGGATACATCTCTACAACATTTTTGTATCTCCCCACTTACTCTCCAGCATCGCGACCATCCCTCTCACAACCATCCCTTTCACGACCACCACCTACCACCGTAGTTAGCCAAAGTCGCACGATGCTCACCCTCATTTTCACGCTCCGAACGCCCTCCCTCACGTCGCCACCGAACACCCTAGAGCGCGCGACACCCCCACTACAGCCTCCACCTCCACCCCACCGTGACGGTATTCGCTGCATCGTCCACCGTAGACTCCACCCTACCGCAGCCTCCACCTCCACCCCACCCCACTGCAGCCTCCACCCCACTGCGACGCTAGTCACCGCAACCTCCACCCCCACCGCAGCCTCCACCCACACTGCATCGTCCACCTCCACCCCACCACAGCCTCGACCCTAACGCCGCACTACATCCTCCACCTCCACCTCACTACAGCGTCGACCCTAACACTGCTCTCTTTCTCTTTGGTGCGCACCTTCATTGCTGCCTTAACCCACAGGTATGATGTTGTTGCACTTATATTTCTTGGGCAAAAAGTTTAAGTAATAAAATTTTACTTACTACAATTCATAGGTAGAGATTCTTAGTCATATTATTGTTGGCCGTTAATTGTTGATTCAATTGTTTATACATTTTGTCCCCATAAAATGGTGATTGGATGTAAGCTTCAGCCGATTCCAGTGGAACTCTCAAGTCAAGACAAATAGTGATACAGTTTTAAAATTAAGATGAATATAGTTTTTTTCAATGTATTGATGATGTGTACAATTATACTTGGACTGTTTGAATGTGCCCATGGGGCTTTTTATTGGCAGGTTTCACTGTGTCATTTAAAATTGTTGCCAAAAAACAAAGGAAACTCTGCTGGATTTTCGTTAGAAATTAATCATGAAGTGTGAATTATGAAAACTACATATAACAATGTAGTTATATAAGTGATGGTAGTAACAAAATTGTGACAATATAAATTGTGTATGATATTGTGCCTGTAGGGCTCTATAATTTCAATTTATAAAAATTTGGTTTTGACCCAAAAATAGACGCAATTCTGTTGAATTTTCGTTAGAAATTAATCTACTTTTGTATAGATTTAATTAGAGATAACGATTATTATTATTAATTGTTTTATTGGTTTCTCATTTGTAGACTCCAAGTCCAAAATGGATCGAAGTTGGTTAAATGCAAGTCGTATTTAACAAGAGTATGAGAATGGAGTTGAAGAATTTTTGCGATTTTCCGAACACAATGGCACCAAGGTTAATGGAAAATTGTATTGTCCATGCGTTAATTGCGTTAATGGGAGAGTACACACATTAGAGACAATACGGGAAAATCTTTTATGTGATGGGATAATGAAGAATTATATCGTATGGACATGACATGGTGAAGTGATTGATACACCAATAGTAACACAAGCTGAGGAAGAGGAGGATATGACAGTGGAAGATCGAATAAAAGACATGATTCGTGATGTAGGTCAAGAGAATTTGTTGCAACCACATGCTCCTGTCTATGATAAATTAAAGATAGATTCATGCTGGATGTACAACATTCACGCGATTGTCAGTTGTATTGAGATTGGTCAATTTGAAGGCCAAATTTGGTTGGAGTGATAAAATTTTCACTGAGTTTCTAGAAGTTTTGAAAGATATGCTCCCAAGCGATAACACCTTTCTTGATCGTATGTATGAAGCCAAAAAATACTTTGTCCAATGGGTTTAGAGTATAAAAAGATACATGCTTGCCCTAATGATTGTGTATTATACAGAAAAGAGTTTGAAAGCCTACATGAGTGTCCAATATGTGGTGTATCGCGTTACAAATTGAAAGACAGGGATGATATTAGCGAATATATTGATAGAAAGAGACCTCCTGCAAAAGTTATATGGTATCTTCCAATAATTTCAAGATTTAAGCGATTGTTTGCCAATGGAGAAGATGCCAAGAATATGATTTGGCATTCAACTGCACAAAAACGTGATGGATTGCTTCGTCATCCGGCTAATTCTCCACAGTGGAAGAAAATTGACTACCTATTTCCAAGTTTTGGCAATGATGCAAGAAATCTTAGACTTGGACTAGCCACAGACGACATGAATCCTTTTGGTAACTTAACCAGTAATCACAACTCATGGCCAGTTCTTTTAGTGATTTACAACCTTCCACAATGGTTGATTTTCAAACGCAAGTACGTGATGTTATCCATCATGATTGTAGGTCCAAGATATTCGGGTAATGACATAGATGTTTATCTAAGTTCGTTAATAGATGACTTAAGGCTATTGTGGGAGGAAGGAGTGGATGTGTTTGATGCATATCAACAGCAGAGCTTCAAGTTACATGCAATGTTATTTTGTACTATCAATGACTTCCCAGCATATGAAAACTTGAGTGGGTATAGTGTGTAAGGGTCATCATGTTTGTCCTATTTGTGAGGAAGATACAAGTTTTCTACAATTGAAGCATGGAAAAAAGACTGTGTATAATAGACACAGAAAATTTCTTCTACATAAACACCCATTTCGAAGATTGAAGAAAGCTTTTAATGGTCATCAAGAAGATAAAATTGCCAAACAACCTTTAACTGGTGAACAAGTTTATGAACGGGTTAGAAACATTAATGTTGTCTTTGGAAAGACTAAAAAACAGTCGTCTGATAAAAGCTTGTGGAAAAAGATATCAATTTTCTTTAACCCTCCATATTGGAGTCATCTAGATGTGAGACATTGCATTGATTTTATGCAAGTGGAGAAGAACGTATGTGATAGTCTCATTGGCACACTGTTGAACATTAAAGGAAAAACAAAGGATGGAGTCAATGCTCATCAAGATCTCTGTGAATTGGGAATACGTCCAGAATTACATCCAAGACCTGAAGGCAAGAGAACATATTTACCACTAGCTTGTCACACATTGTCAAAGAAGGAGAAGACTAGTTTATGTCAGTGTCTTCACAGTATTAAAGTGCCACAAGGATACTCTTCAAATATTAAGAGTCTTGTGTCCATGAAAGATCTGAAGCTAGTTCGGTTAAAGTCGCATGATTGTCACGTTTTGATGCAACAACTCTTACCCGTAGCTATACGTGACATATTGCCAAAGAATCTACGACATGCAATTATGCGTCTTTGTTTCTTCTTCAATGCTATATGTGCCAAGGTAGTTTATGAGAATTCATTGGAGCAGTTGGAAAATGAAGCTGTGGTTATATTATGTTAGTTGGAGATGTATTTTCCTCCATCATTTTTTGACATTATGGTGCACTTAATAGTTCATCTTGTAAGAGAGATAAGACTCTGTGGTCCGATTTATTTGAGGTGGATGTACCCAATTGAGCGATGTATGAAGATCTTCAAAGGGTATACAAAGAATCCATACAGACTTGAAGCTTCTATTGTTGAAAGGTATATTGCAGAAGAAGCTATAGAATTTTGTTCTGAATATTTTGGAAAAGCCCTAGCAGTGGGTGTACCTACTCAACGACATGATGATAGAATAAATGGTAAGGGCACTCGTGGGGTAAAAATACAATAAAAAAATGCTAGTGATTTGACCAGGGCACACTTGTATATTCTAAATAACACAGATGAAGTTCTTCCTTACATATCTGCTCATCAATCAATATTGAAGACCCTCAACCCCAAAATGAGTGAGCGGTGGTTGGTTAATGAACATAATAATACTTTTGTTAGCTGGTTTAAAGCAAAAATCTTTTCCGAGGATAATGCATCTGATACTTTGAAATGGCTAGCACATGGTCCTAAACAGAACGTCGTGACTTGGACTAGGTATGACATTAACAAATACTCATTCTACACAAAGTTACAAGATGAAAAAAGTACAATCCAAAATAGTGGAGTATCTATTGAGGCGACATCCATGCATTTTTCTAGTTCAAAGGATAAGAACCCAATTATGGCGTCTATGAGTTACTTTGGAGTGATTGAGGAGATTTGGGAGGTTGACTACATTCAATTCAAAGTTCCTATATTCAAATGTAAATGGATTGATATTAATACTGGTGTTCAAACTAATCAAATGGGATTCACTTTGATAGACCTTAAGAAGATAGGACATAAGGAGGAACCATTCATAATGGCGTACCATGCAAAACAAGTTTTCTATATAACTGATCCATGTAATGACAGATGGTCAGTGGTACTCCAAGCAAAAGGGAATGATGTTATGCATGAAGAAGATGATGAATTAGATTATATTATTAACATCCCCACTCCATCACGGATGCCTAGTACTATTGATGATATGCAAGAAGACTAGGTTCATGCTATTCGTAAAGATCATGATGAAGGCATATGGGAAAACTTAACTATTTAAGTTATGTGTTTATAGCTAATTTGTGTTTATATTTAAAAAATGTGATAAATTGTGTTTATATTTCAAATATGTGATAAATTGTATTTATATTCCAATTTATGCAAAAACTTAACTATTTGTTTTTTTTTTTTTTGAACAAGCAAATGGCATCTCCTCCAGCATCTCCTCCAGCATGTCCTGCGACATCTCCTCCGACATCTCCACCCCCCCCCCCATCTCTAAAGAGGACTCGACAAGCCACACGATTGAAAAAGTTGATCGTTCGTCATACGACAGGAGATAAATTGGTTGTGAGTGTGGATCCAAAGACTGGCAAAATATCAGGGCCACATCACACCCAATTTAGGTCCTACTTGGGTACTCTTGCTAGAGAAAAGGTATGTAATTTTTTATAGTTTTTAACTTATTATGCATATATGGTCAGCATATGTAAATGGATTGATATCTAACGTTTTAAGTTCATAATTAGGTATCTATTTTGCATCCATATTGGGATTATGTGGAGGAGACTTGCAAAAATTTAATTTGGCAAGATATTGTGGTTAGTTTTGTTAACTCGTTAAGTTATGTTGAGTTAAGTTAGATCCTAAACTTTGTTATCCTAATTTATTTTGTTGTTTTTGTAGAATCACTTCGATATTGTTAACTCTGAACAAGTTAGGAGAAAATTCATGTCATCTATTGCCAAAATGTGGAGGCAATTCAAGTCGACATTGACTTCGAAATGGATATTTATTGAGCAAGACGTTAGTAAAGGATTAACTCCTTGTCAGTGTTATGACATAGATGAGGAGACTTGGAAGTAGTTTGTCAGCAGTAGGACTGGTCCACAATGGGAAGTATGTTACTATTTAAACACTTTGGTATGTTTCCATATTGTCTTATTAATTTAGCACATTCTAATATCATATTATGTTGTAGGAGAAGCGAATAAAAGGAAAGGAGATTCAGAGGCTGAATGTGGCCCCCATCGTCTGTCTCGTGGGGGGTATGATTTATTGACGCAACGCATGATGGAGGAGAAAGCTAAACTCCGAGAAGCTGAGTTAGCCTCTTCTGGTGTAATCCAGGAAGAAATTTCCCCACCATCTCCTCCAAAGCGTCATCAAAAATGGAAGAGGGCTCGCCAAAAGCCCTCCGGTGAAATGACATCAGAGGAGGCCCGCTTAATTGCTGAGCGGATTGTAAGTCAAATTTTTTTCTTTCAACCTCATTAACCATGCTTTGTCATTCATCAATTTTTTTTACAATATATAATGCTCAATTGTAGGATTCTTTAGAGGAGCAGTTTACACAGGGAACATGCATTCCCCGTGGTCGTGAAGATATCTTAACTACTGCTATTGGACGCCCAAAACACCCAGGGCGTGTTCGTGCTGTTGGAGCTGGTGTGGGTATTCGAGCATATTTTGGAGCTGCATCATCAGACCATACCCACACCACATCATTGAGCCAGCAGGAGATGGCGAAGTTGGAGGAGAGTCTAACAGCGAAGCTGAGACCAGCGATGGTTGAAGAGCTGACAGCGACGCTGACACCAGCCATTACCGCACAAGTTCAGGAGGAGATGATGCGTGTATTTGGTTCAAGTCTAGCATCCATGGGTGTTACACAACCTACCCACCCACCTATGGATGTTCCTCCTCCATCTGCCGCACGGGTTAGCACTAAGGGTAGTTGTGCTGACCCAAATAGTGCTGATGAAGAGCTTCCTGCTACTAATCAAGAGGTTGTTGTTGTTGTTGCAGACAACACTGACCACTCAGGTATGTGTGGATGATATCTTCATGACAAAAATTAATGTGCATATTAAATAATTATTGTCTTTTGTGTAATCAGGTTAGTGTGAATTTTATGTTGATGAGGATGGATCAGAACCACGATTGGTGGCGGTTGGTTCAATTGAAGAGGGGGTCTCTACAATTCATAGTGTGCCTTTAGCACCTAACTTGGCCAAAGTGGTCATTGAAGAGGTTCGAGATGCTTATGCTCTTGTACCTGTGCCCACAGACGAGGTGATGACAGTGGGACAGACCCTCCAGACCTTCATTGCATGGCCTAAACTTCTAATAAGGCCTATTTTGAAAAAGGTTTGCATATATTTTCTGTTAATTATCATATGTAGTCTCATACTATTTTTTATTATTTCTCAAGTCAATGTTATTTTATGTAGGATGTTCAGAAGCCACCCTAGTTGCCTAAACTGGTACCTACTTCCCAAACTAGTAAAGGTAAGGAAGTAGATGTCACAGAAAATCCAAATTTTCAACTATTATCTGTTGTCCCACAGTTGTATATTCAATCTTTTCAAGTGAAGTGGGATGTAGATAAGTTAGGGGTATATAATAAGAACTTTCCCCTTTACATTGACCACACTGATGTTGTGGAGATAGCAGTTGACAGTCAATGTCTAAACATAGCAGTGTTACAATTTTAGACAATGTAAGTATATATTTTTATTTACTAATTATGTTATTTGAAGTTATCGTCATATTTAATGTACTTTGAACTGGCTACTTTAGGATGATGAATGAATTGTCGGAGCAACAACGCACCCAAGATGTGTATGGATTTTTTGAGCCCCAATCCATACAAAAATCAAGAAACAAGAGAGAAGAAGTTCAAATATACATCCAAAATTGTATGATGAAGTCAAGGAAGAAAGTTTACTTCGGTGCTTACTTATATCAGTAAGTATTTAAGCGTATGAAATTATTCACATTAAATTTTATAGTGTATTCTATGTATCCTAACTTTTTGTAATGTAAGCATAAATCATTGGTAGTTGTTGGTTGTTTACCCAAAGGAGAATGTTGTGGCTTGGTTCTGCTCATTGGACAAGAGACCTGATGCAGATATTAAATACATTGTAAACAGGTACACATTCTTATAATAATTTAAACAATTATTACTCGTTTTGTTACTTAATTGTTTCATTATATTTTGTATTGCACAATGCATTTAAGGTTTGCAATACAATTGATGAAGTACACACAAGCAAAAGCATGACTCCAAATTGGATTTTTGTTAATGTAAGTCATTTTATATTTATGTATTATATCATTCATTTTATATGTCAAATTAATATATTATTTTTTGTAGTGTAATAGGCAACCAAGATTTTATGAGTGCGGATATTATGTTATGCAATGGATGTGGCTTATTGTTGTTAGCAAGACTGAGGATACATGGAATCAGGTTTGCTTAAATTTAGTATTCAATTAAATTAAATATTGTGTCATTGGATACTCTGTTAAATTATCTTTTTTCTTGTAACAGGTATTTTCAGACAGAGAAGCGTTGCCCATAGAGATCATTGAAGATATTAGAAACACCTGGGCCGATAAGTTTCTTAAAGTTAGAAGTAGGCAAGTTTAGTTATTAATGTAGTAGTTAGTTTAGTAGTTAGTTTACTAGTTAGATTAGTAGTTAGTGTATTTGTTAGATAAGTGTAGTTGGATACATATTTGTAATTTTGGATACAATTATATTTTTGGATGCACATTCAATTAGTTTATATCTTGGATACTGTCTGCCTGGGTTGTATTCAAATTTGCAGATACATTGTATACAAACATTGGGATACCCTGTATAAACAAAGCGGCCATTTAAAAAAAATACTTTCTACGTCAGTTGTGTCAATAACCGACGTAGAAAATAATAATATCAACATCGGTTTTTACCATAACCGACGTAATTAAAACCCAAATGCAGTGTTCCTTATATTCAGCGTTTCTACGTCGGTTCTAAACCCGACGTTGAAAGTCTACACTTTCAACGTCGGTTAGGCATACCTGACGTTGAAAGTGTGGACTTTCAACGTCGGGTATGAATAACTGACGTTGAAAGTGTAGACTTTCAACGTCATCGTATATAACGTCGGTTGTAGAACCACCATTGAAGGCCTTATATAACCGACGTTGAAAGCCTTATCTGTAGTAGTGTAAGAATAACAATAACATTCATAATTATTTCATTTCTCAAATATAAGAAGGTGGATAAACATTGTTTAGATTCAGGGATTTTGTTTCAAGAAACAACCTTATTTTTGGCTCAAATAGGATTCAAAATAATTTCTTCTAATCAATGCAAGGTTGGCTATTTGACTCTAGATTATTTCTACTTTCACCAAACAAAAACTTGCCTATATCATTTTCAAGTCTCGCTAAAATGCAATCACATTAAAGAATCGATCAATAACAGTTATCATCATAAAGTGTTGACACTCAATTGAACTATTTTTGGGTACATACTCTCTTGGGTTTCAACTAGCTTCTCCAATTCACTTAATTCCTAATTCTCCTCATTAATTCCATTTTCACTATCATACTCATCATCCTAAAATCACTTGTTATTGGAAACACTAAAAATGGTTTTTTCTAGAATTAGACAATAAGCAATTAAACAAAATGTGTGGGACAATAAAGGAATTAAAAATCTAGCAAATAAAAACATTAAATTAAAAACATTAAAAATCAAATTTAGTTTCCTCCCTCATCTTCTTCACTTGTCATTTCTTCATCTTGTGCCTCCGCCTCAAGTGTAGCCTCACCCCCTCTCTGAAAAGTTGGACTGTCCCCAGGCCATTGAAGTAAGACTTCAAAGTCTTATGAGAAGTCCACTGTGTACCTGGAGCAATATGCAAAGAAAGTCGATGAATATCTTCATTAAGGCTGCATTGACCCCTGTGGGTAGCTTCCTGTTGAAATGTCAAGTACTCCATGTACTGCAGTAGCCTTTGCTGGGTGTCATATTCATTTAGATGTGGTATGGCTAGCTGTCTGGCTCGACGTGGTGGGCGGTGTGACTGTTGTGGTGCTGGCACTACTTCTTCCACAGGATTTACACAATTCTGCTCTATGAACCTCCTGTTTATAGTGTGGCCGGATCTTTACTGACGGGTTTACCTCCACGCCATTTTCTGCACACAAGGCAGTGATGAGGGCAGGGAACCCTAAAGCTTTGGCTTGCTTTGTGCGTCCGAGGAGCAAATTCAAAAAAAAAAATTCAAAACACTGGGTTGCCTCCTAGTAGCGCTTGTTTAACGTCATTAGCTCAACACTTGTCTGCTTTATGGCTCATGCAGGTGAGTGATCAAGGTGAGTCTTTCAACTCCACCTCTCAAATAAGCTTTGATTCTTTGTCCATTAACTGTCCATATTCTTCCTACTGCTGGATCTTCCAATTCCACAACACCATAAGGCTTAACAATTCTTATCAAGAATGACCATGACCATTTGGACTTTAAGTTCCTAGGGAAAAGCCTTAACCTTGAGTTAAACAGCAACACTGTAGACCCCAAATCTTGCCCGTTCAAACAATAGCTCTCAAAAATCCTCCATTTCGAAGATGGATAAGGCTTCATTAAGCCCTGTTTAAGAAAAGGAGGGTTTTTAGAAAATAAAAAAAATTAGAGATACCATCAGAAGGCAATGGACGGTTGTCCATGCTTATTTTAAAGACATGGACGACCGTCCATGCTAACTAGACGGTCGTCCATGCTTATTTTAAGTCATGGACGGCCGTCCATGTTGACCAGATGACCATCCATGCTCATTTTGAGCCATGGACGGCCATCCATATGGACTAGACAATCGTCCAATCTTCCTGGCGCGTTTCCCTATAAATAGGACCTCATTTCCCTCATTTCCACACACTCCCACACTCTTCTCTCACCCTAGAAGGCATTCTAAGACCTCTAGGTGAGTCTGAGCATTATTCCAGAGTCTGAGTGATCTTTCAGATACTCGTGAGTTGAGTTTTCTTTTCCTTTGGAGGGAGGAGCAACATTGTAGAGCGAGGGGATCACCAAAAAGCATCCTCAAGTTTCAAGATTTTATAAAAGCTTGCTTCGGAGGTTCTTTTCTTTATTCTCTCTTTTATCACTTTCTGTTACTATTTTCCTCTGTGGGCATTAGATATTAGAGCCATGTAGATCGTTATTTAAATACCGCAATGAATAAATAGGGTAAAAGCATAATCTCTAGGATCTTTATTTTTCGAATTAAGCTATCATAGGGAACCCGAAAGGGGCGTTGTGGGTGCTAACACCTTCCCCACACGTACCTAACTCTCTTACCCAACTCTGGTTATGATGGCCAAAGTTGGTTTTCTTAAAACCAATGCCTTCTTTTTCTTTCCTTTTCGATGTTTATGGTCAAAACATCGGTGGTGACTCCTTAGAACCCTTTTGCAAAAACCTCGCTTTTAGGGATAGTTCGGTTATCAGACATCCTGAAAGCGATTATCAACTTACTTTTATAAAAATGCGAGTTTAGTCATCATATCGCGATGGTTCACTTCCCTCTTGAAGACCCCTAAAAACGCCCTGAGGTGTCTTTTTTGGGAGAGAGAGGGAATGGCAGCGAAAAATGGCGACTCCACTGGGGAAGCCTAGAGAGTTGATCCCATTTGGTGATGGATTGATTCGATAAATAGTAGATTTGAAATTATGCTTTTACCCTCCCTTGTTTGTATAACATGTTTTATTGTATGTCTTTAATAACTGCTATATGATTATTTTCCGCAATTGATTGAAATAAAAATTGTACACAAACCCTTGCACACAACAGTCCCTCTATACCCGGGGGCATGAGTGGAAAACCTTAGGGAGTGGGTCGCAGGTATGACCGACCGTGGTAATGGTCTTAGTGCCAGCAGGTCGTTGTCGGAAACCACCACTCAAGGTGATAACCTTCTTCTCTTGGTTTAAGAACGTCGACAAGGTCTTTTTGCCATGTATGGTTCAAAGACTGAGAGATTGAAGGGTCCCTATAATGGGGGCACCTTGGGGACCTGGCCTTAGTGAGAACAGTTAGAACCACCTTGACTATGTACCTTTCTACAGGAAACCCCTACCTCATGATTAAAATGTTGTCGCTTTGTTCGCGGATGAGTGAATTGTTTGTGCATATGTTTGTTGCAGTTTGTTTGTCGCATTTGCATAGCATAATCATACAACAGCAAAAATAAATAAAAAATAATAATACAAATAAAAATAGCATCTCAAAACCTTTTTGCAATACACAACCTTATCTCGGACAGTCTTCATTTAAGCTAGCTTGGTTTCAGGTTCTTTGTAAGCTAAGTAGTCACGTTGACTAATAGAAGAGATAAGCAGTTATAAAGCAAATAATTTAATAATAAAACAACTTTATCTCGGACAGTCTTCATTTAATCTAGCCTGGTTTCCGGTTCTTTGTAAGCTAAGTAGCCACGTTGACCTACAGAAGATATAAAAGGGTTACAAAATAAATAAAAAAATAAAATACAATAAAACACATTTTGACAAAGTCAAATCAATCATTTCAAAATACAAAACAAAAAAAATAATAAAACAATTTTGATAAAGTCAAAACATTCATACCCTCATCATTTCAAGAGCGGTAAAATAAGAGAGAAAATTAATGCATAAGAAAGGCATGTGCATAAACATCATCTTAATAAAATCTCTCATGCATAAATACATTCATGCTAAGGGGCATTAGGTATCCTTAAGACAAAGGCGAAAGAGACCCAAGTGCGTTTGTAACCTTCCACAAGGAAGGGGCAAGTGTGTTAAGGCATGGTAACCGTCGTTATACTTGTGAATCCATGATGGGGAAGTGTAGACCCCAAATCTTGCCCGGCCTCCAAATAAAGAGTAAAAGACTTCCTATTCGAAGATGGACGAAGCCTAACAAGCCACTAGGAGAGACTATTAGGCCCCATACTAGGATAGGAAGGATTTTCGGCACAAAAATAAGGTTTCTCGCCTTTTTGGGACGAGACCGCCATCTCGAAATCGAGACCGCCGTCTCGCCTCATGCAAATGGCGAGACCGCCATCTCGTTTGGCGAGACGACGGTCTCGCCACCTGCGAATGGCAAGACGGCGGTCTCACTTTCCTAGACGGCGGTCTCGCCACTTTGGCATGGCGAGATGGCGGTCTCGTTTGGCGAGACGGCGGTCTCGACCCTGTCAGACGAGAACGACGGTCTCGCCACTGTCAGGCGCGAAAACCTATAAATAGGGGCTCCCTCCCCTCATTTCCAGAGACCACACAACATTCTCTCCTCCTTCTCTCTAGGATTTCTCTCTCTAGAATCCCTCCGACGCATTTCCGGAGCTTCTGAGTGTCTTTAGAGTGATTTCTGAGCGTTTCGAGAGGTTTCCGGCGCTGTAGAGTGAAGGGTTGCCACAAAGCACCCTCTTTTTTAAAGAGAATTAATAGAAAAAGCGTGCTTCGGAGGTTTACATTCTCCCTCTCCACTTTTACCGCTTTATTTAAATTACGCAATAGATAGGGCCATGTAGTCATAATATTTTAATTCCGCAAATAAAAGGGCAAAAGCGTGTTTTTCCGGTTTATTTATTAACAAAATAGCTGGCCTGTCATAGGGAACCCGAAAAGGGCGTCGTAAAGGAACTAACACTTCCTTTACACGTAACTAACTCCCTTACCCAACTCTGGTTCTAATGACCAAAGTTGGTTTTTCGAAAACCAACGCCTTTTAAACTCCTTTTCCGATGTTTCCGGTAAAAACATCGGTGGCGACTCCACAGAACCCTTCAAAAATTAGTCCTTGGGTTAGCCCGGTCATCGGACAATCCAAAGACGACCTTTCGAAAACCTCGCCCCTAGGTTAGCCCGGTTATCGGACAACCTAAAGGCGTTGTAACCACCAACAAAAAACACAAAAACAAGAGGGTCGAAACCATTGCGTCGCTCCGACCGCTTGTAACCTTCCACAAGGAAGGGGCAAGTGTGTTAAGGCATGGTAACCGTCGTTATACTTGTGAATCCATGATGGGGAAGGAACCATTACACCGAGGTGGGTGTGGTACTCCATGAAGCATAAGCTTTAAGGAGAATACCAAAGCCATTGTCTTAAGGCATATCCATCCCACACTATTCATTCATCAAAAATAAAATCCTTAATTCACTACTACATTCTAGAAAGTGGTTGGTCTTCTTCATGTCTTCATCCGCATACAAAAAACAAAATCCCAAACACTATCGTGCATCATTGTCGCCGCCTCCCCGAAAACGGGGGCGCGGTCGGAGCGACGCGATGGTTTTTTCGACTCTTCTTGATTTTCGCGTTTTTTATTGGTGGTTACAACGTCCTTAGGTTGTCCGATAACCGGGCTAACCTAGAGACGAGGTTTTCAAAAAGTGTCCCTGGGTGGTCCGATAACCGGACTAACCCAAGGACTTATTTATTTTGGGTTCTATGGAGTCGCCACCGATATTTTTACCATAAACATCGGAAAAGGGGTTTAAAAAGGCGTTGGTTTTCGAAAACCAACTTTGGTCATTAGAACCAGAGTTGGGTAAGGGAGTTAGTTACGTGTAAAGGGAGTATTAGTCCCTTTACGACGCCCCTTTCGGGTTCCCTATGATAGGCTGGCTAGCTCGAATAAATAATTAAACTGTAAAATAGCGCTTTTCCCCTTTTTATTGTGCGGAATTTAAATGTATGACTACATGGCCCTAACTTCTATTGCATAATTTAAATGGCGGTAATGAAGATAGAGGGAGAGAATTATGCACCTCCAAGGCAAGCTTTTTATATATAAAGTGGGTGCGTTTTGGCAACCCTTCACTCTACACTCTCGAGAAAACTCGGAAATGCTTCGGAGGGGTCCTAAAGAAGATTTCGAACGCTCAAAACACTCCTAAAGACACTCGAAACTCCGGAAATGCTTCGGAGGGATTCTTAGAGAGAGAAAAGCTAGAGAGAAGGGAGAGCTCTTGGAAGACTGTGTGTAAATGAGGGGAGAGCGCCCCTATTTATAGTTTTCGCGCTGACGAGTCGAGACCGCCGTCTCCTCGACGAGTGTCGAGACCGCCGTCCGGAAAGTCCGGACCGCCGTCTCGACCAATCCGAAAACGAGACCGCCGTCCGGAAAAGCCGGACCGCCGTCTCGGTTTTGCGAGAAACGGGACCGCCGTCCGGAGAATCCGGACCGCCGTCTCGAATTTGCGGGAAACGAGACCGCCGTTTGGAAAACCAAGACGGCGGTCTCGTCTCGGCGTTCGAGCGAGACGGCGGTCCGGTCCTTCCAGACGGCGGTCTCGTCCTTTCGAGGCGAGAAACTTTATTTTTGGGCCTAAAAACCTTCCTATCCTGGTACGGGAGCCTAATAGCCTCTCCTAATGACTTGTTAAGCTTCGTACGTCTTCGAATAGGCTGCTTTCGGCTTTATTCGAGGCCGGGCAAGAT
Source organism: Sphenostylis stenocarpa (assembly GCA_963425845.1). Taxonomy (NCBI): domain Eukaryota; kingdom Viridiplantae; phylum Streptophyta; class Magnoliopsida; order Fabales; family Fabaceae; genus Sphenostylis; species Sphenostylis stenocarpa. Next base: position 53,626,209 of record OY731403.1, read on the forward strand.
TTGGGGTCTACAGTTGCCCCCCTTTACCCGACTAGTCGATCGCTTGGCCTTACGTGCCGAGGTGATCGGCCGGAGGGTAAAGGAGTTGACCCTCTTGCTCGGTTGCCCTTCGGATGTACCGACTTCGCGGATGATCCTCCGGGAAAATGTTGTGTCGTTCGCTTCGGGATGCTCCTTCAACGCGGTAGGCGACCCCTTCGGCGGATGAGTACGAACCCCCATCCGGTTTGACGAGTACGAACCCCCGCCGGTAAGGCTTGGTGAGTTTACACCCCCACTGGTGTTTGACCTCCGGATGCTCCTTCGATGTGGTAGCTGATCCTTCGGTTAATGGGTATAACCCCCCCATTGGGCTGGTAGTTTACAGTCCGTTGTGTGGGACCGGATGGGTTTGAACCCCCCATCAGGGATGTACGGTCCGTTGTGTGGGACCGGATGGGTTTGAACCCCCCATCAGGGATGTACGGGATTTTCCTCTTTTGTGCCCGACTCTTGGTAGTCGATTTTTATTGGTGATGGCTTAATCCTGCCTTTTTTCGCAGTTTTAACTCTTTTTTCTTGCGTTTTTTTTTTTTTTTTTTTTTTTTTTTGGATTTTGGCTTTTTGTTAAGCGTGTGCCTTTTTCCTTTTTAAGCCTTTTTTATTACGCCGGCTTTTGGAAATGAAGGCAAAAGATGCGAGAAAATTATGTCGGGGTACCCCTTTTTGGTTGTTTTTTATGAATGCAGGTATGCATGCCTTTTGATCTTTTATTTGTTTGTTTTGCTTTTGACAAAGTCTTTTTGTGCAACTACTTGGATGCGTGAATGCGGTTTTATACAATTTCTTTAGTTGGGGACATTTAGAAAGTGACCAGGTGCTTTCCTTCTTTTTGTTCCCTCGCGATTTTCCTTTTTTGTATTTTTTGCTTTAACCCTATCTTTTGCCTAGACCGCCCTTTGCGGGTTTTCGATCTAGCGGGCTTTGATTTTCTTTTGCTTTGAGATATTTTGATGGGCTCCTCTTTTTTTTTTTTTTTTTTTTTTTTTTTATGAAAGCCTTATCTTTTGCTTAGACCGCCCTTTGCGGGTTTTCGATCTAGCGAGGCTACTTGGTATTTTTCCTTTGGGGTGACACTTGTCGGTAATGTTTGTTTTTATGCTTTCTTGAATTGCTTGTTTCATGCATGCTCATACTTCGTTAATACGGAGGCAATTACACAAGTAGGTAAAGAGAAAAGAAAGATATTTTTATTGATGTAAACAACTAGTTTACTTTTACATGGGGGTTTACAAAAGAATTTGTAAGCATGGGCGGCCGGGGTTGGCTAAACTGTATGGGGGTGCCACAATCATGTCCGTGATCCTTGTTTCCCCGTTTCTCCTGGTCCCTTCGGTTGAGATGCACGAGCCCGGAATGAAGGCTGTGCGAAGTTTGCTTGTTGTGGAGGTATTACCTTAGTCGCCTTTGCGGTTTTCGGCTAAGGTAATCATTGCTCTTTCATCCTTCTTTTTTTTTTTTTTTTTTTCACCTCCAATTTTTGCCTAGGACGTGTCCTAGCGAGGAATATCGACCCTATCTTTTGCCCGGGACGCTCTTTGCGAGTTTTCATCTGACGGGTCATTAGCAATGTCTTTAGGCGTAGTATTTTTTCACCGCATCCGAGTTGATAGGATATCGGAGCTCTTCTCCGTCCATATTGGTGAGGATAAGGGCTCCCCACGAGAAGGCTCGCTTGACCACAAAGGGTCCTTCGTAGTTGGCTGCCCATTTCCCGATTTTATCTTTACGGGGTGGGAGCAGTTTCTTTACTACTAGATCTCCTTCTTGGAAAGTACGGGGATTGACCTTTTTGTCGTAGGCCTTCTTGATTTTTCGTTGGTAAGCTTGCCCCAGACATATGGCGTCCGGTCGTTTTTCTTCGATTAGGTTTAGCCGATCATACCGGTTTTGGACCCATTCGACTTACTGTTAGCTTGGCCTCCATGACGACCGTAGGGAGGGTATTTCAACTTCTATTGGTAATACGGCCTCTATTCCGTATACAAGGGAAAATGGGGTTGCCCTGTGGAGGTTCGTACCGACGTTCGGTAGCCGTGCAAAGCAAAAGGAAGCATCTCATGCCAATCTTTATAGGTGACTACCATTTTCCGAATGATCTTCTTGATATTTTTATTGGTCTGCCTCTCTTGCGCCATTCATCTTTGGCCGATACGGAGAGGAATTGTGATGTTGGATTTTGAAATTTTGGCATAATTCTTCTATCATTTTGTTATTGAGATTGGTCCCATTATCGGTAATGAGCCTATGAGGGATGCCGTATCGACATATGATGTTTTTCTTGATGAAGGTAGTCACCACTTTCCGAGTTACATGCGCATATGACGTCGCCTCAACCCACTTGGTGAAATAGTCAATTGCCACCAATATGAAGCGATGGTCGTTGGACGCTTTGGGTTCGATGGGTCCGATGACATCCATGCCCCACATAGAAAATGGCCATGGTGTAGCCAGGTTATTAAGAGGTGTAGGTGGCACCTGGATGTTATCGGCGTATACTTGGCACTTGTGACATTTTTTGGCATATTGGTGGCAATCAGCTTCCATCGTGGACCAATAGTACCCTGCCCTGAGAATTTTTTTGGCCATGACATGCCCGGGTGCATGGGTTCCGAAGGCTCCTTTGTGGATCTCCTTTATCAGTGTTTGGGCTTCTTCTTGATCTACGCATCTCAAGAGAGTGGAGTCGGGGCTCTTTTTGTAGAGGGTTCCTTCAATCAACGTGAACCCTACGACCCTTTTGCGAATGGCTCGCTTATCATTGTCACTGATCCCTTCGGGGTATTTGCCCTTTATAAGGTACCACTTAATGTCATGGTACCAGGGGTTTTGATCGCACTCGTCATTTACTGCCATGCAGAAAGCTTGTTTATCATGCAGTTTAACTTGAATGATTGGCATCTCATGCTCCTGGTCCAGGGCAAACATGGATGATAGTGTGGCGAGGGCGTCAACAATTTGGTTGTCTTCCCTTGGAATATACTGGAAAGTGACGCTTTCCATTCTTGAGACCAACTCTCGAATGTACTCTAGATATGGGATCAATTTGGCGTTTCGGGTTTCCCATTCTCCTTCAAGTTGATAGATGACGAGGGATGAATCGCCGAATATTTTGAGCTTAGTGACCCCATGATCTAAAGCCGCTCGGATTCCCGAGTGCACATGCTTCATATTCGGCCATGTTATTGGTGCAATCGAAATTAAGCACTGGCAGTTACGGGAATGTGTTTCTTTTCGGGGATACCAAAATAGCTCCTACCCCGTGTCCAAGCACGTTGGAAGCCCCATCGAAGAACATGGTCCACATCTCTTCTTTGGTCTCTTCGTGTTCGATGTGCATAATGTGCTCATCGGGGAAGTCGTCCTGTAAGGACTGGTATTCATCTATGGATCCATGAGCTAGATAATCCGCTAGGGGACTTCCTTTAATAGCTTTTTGGGTGACGTGGATAATGTCAAATTCTGAGAGGAGGACTTGCCACCTAGCTATTCTTCCAATCAAGATGGGCTTTTCGAAGAGGTATTTGATTGGATCCATTTTGGAGACCAACCATGTTGTGTGTCGGGCCATGTACTGTCTGAGACGTTGAGTGACCCACACCAATGCGCAACATGTTTTTTCGAATGGTGTGTAACGGGTTTCATAGTACGAGAATTTCTTGCTGAGATAGTAAATGGCTCGTTCCTTTTTTCGGTTTCATCATGTTGGCCGAGCACACATCCCATTGACTCTTCGAGAACCGAGCAAATATAGGATCAAAGGCCTCCCTTCAACGGGTGGTACCAATGCTGGAGGATTGGTTAGACAAGCTTTGATTTTGTCAAGCGCTCGTTGGCATTCTTCGTTCCACACCGTTGGCTGGTTCTTGCGCAACGAGTTTAAAGATGGGGATACACTTATCCAGTCAGCTGTGCGATGAAACGGGCAATGTAGTTTATTCGGCCTAGAAAACCTCGACCTCCTTTTACGTGCTTGGCGGAGGCATCTCCAAAATTGCCTTTGTTTTGTCGGGGTCCACCTCGATTCCTCTTTCACCGACAATGAACCCTAGGAGTTTTCCGATCGTACTCCGAAAGTGCATTTCTGTCGGGTTTAGCTTAAGTTGATATTTCGAAGTCGATCAAAAAGCTTTCGGAGATATTGAATATGGTCCATTTCATTTACGGACTTGGCTATCATGTCGTCCACATATACTTCTATTTCTTTGTGGATCATGTCGTGAAATAGTGTGACCATAGCCCTTTGGTAGGTTGCCCCCGCATTCTTCAGCCCAAACGGCATTACTCGATAACAAAAGGTACCCCACGGTGTAATGAAGGAGGTTTTTTCTCTATCCTCCATGGCCAATTTGATTTGGTTGTACCCTGCGTACCCATCCATGAAGGAATACAACGTGTTAGTAGCGGTATGGTCTACCAGTGTGTCTATATGTGGTAGGGGAAAATCGTCCTTTGGACTTGCTCGATTGAGGTCCCTATAATCCACACAGACCCTGACCTTTCCGGTTTTTTTGATGACGGGTACTATGTTGGCCAACCATTCTGGATATTTGGAAACTACCAAGAAATTGGCATCCAATTGCCTTTGTACCTCCTCCTTTATCATTAAGGACCAATCGGGTTTAACTCTCCCGAGTTTACGCTTCACCGTCGGCACCCCTCTTTCGGTGGCAATCTGTGTTCCACTATACTCGTGTCGAGTCCTGGCATGTCATGGTATGACCAGGCAAATACATCCACATATTCTCTCGGAAGTCTGTATCAACCCCTTTTTCATATTACTTTCCATTTGGGTGCCGATATTCACCTTTTTTTCCTCCTCCTCTTTTCCCAAATTGACGAGTTTCTATTTCCTCTTGATGCGGTTGTATGATGCGTGTTTCCTTTTCCAGGCATCCTTTGCATGTCCGGAGAAATGGTCTCCCGCTCCTTTGTCGGACTCAATCCATTCATCTTCCGTTTCCGGGGTCCACAGAGATTCATCAATCATAGACATGATGCGTTTTTGGGTTCTGTTTTAGTTATAGATTTTATTATTCATTTTATTTTGAAAGAATAATAAATAAGAGAGGGAAAAGAATGAATATGACAAAAATGCCTCGTATATTAATGAAGATGAAGATGTATGTACAAGCCCTTTTAATCGAAAATCCTGCGGCCACGGGCGGGGACCGCAGGAGATATAGAAAGGCTTAAAACAAAAAGGCCCTAGGGCTGATCCTCCCAATCCTCCCTCTACGCTACTACGGCTTTGACGGAGGCTTGTCATCCGTCTTTGGAGGCGAGGCGTCGAAGGTTATCCAACCGGCGTCGATTAATTCTTGGACCTTATATTTCAAGGTCAAACGGTTGTCGTTTGAATGTCCCGGTGCATCCGAGTGGTAGCTACATTTTTCATTGGGCTTGTACCACTCGGGATAGGGAGGCTCCAGCTGCTTCTTGGGAGGAACGCGTGCCGGGAGGCTGGCCTCTATCGGCTGAGGTAGCAATTTTGCATAGGAGGTGGGGATAGGCGTGAACTTCCTCTCCTTCTTTTGCCGATCCCGCTCGAGGGGTGGAGGAAGGAGTTGCGAAATTGATGGCGTGCACGGCCTCCTCCTTCTTTACGGAGGGCTTTTTGAATGATGTGCTTGGGAGGGGAAGGTCGTGCTATTTTGCCACTCCGCAACCCTTGCTCCACTCTCTCTCCTACGGTGACTATGTCCGAGAAGAGGTTGGAGGTACTGGCTATCGCCTTGTCGTAGTACGCTCCGGTCGGTGAATCGATGAACATAGCCACTATCTCCTTGTTCGTCAAAGGAGGCTCTATTTGGGCCGCCAGTTCCCTCCATCTACGGGCGTATGCTTTGAAGGCCTCGTCGCTCCTTTTGCTTAGAGCTCGAGATCCGACCTGTCGGGTGTCGGATCGATGTTGTAACGGTAGCGACGGAGGAAAGCGTCTGCCAGCGCTTCCGGTTCTGGACTCGCCCTCTTTCCAACCGCATGTACCGGTTGAGAGCCGTGTACTGCCGGACTCTCCCGAAAGCAATGGATCAGGAGTTTCTCATTGTCGGCATGGGCGGCCATCTTACGGCAATACATCGTAAGATGGCTCTTAGGACAGGTCATCCCGGCGTACTTGGGGAAGTCCGGGATCTTGAATTTTGGAGGGAAGCGGATGTCCTTCACAAGGCACATGTCGGCCACCTCCTTGACGTCGAAGTTATGCCCTTCGATCGCCTTCGGCCTCTCCTCTAGGGCGGAGAGTTGTTGTTTGGATATCTCCGGAGTAAGGAGGCGTGCGGTCTTAACATTCTTATCGCCATAGAAGTGTTCTTCCTCCTCTTCCTCATGAGGAGGGATATGCTCGGCTTGGCCCTCGCCGCCCTTGCTTCGGCCTTGGCGCACGACCTCCATTAGTTGGGCCATTTGTTCGCGGAGGATGTTAACCTCTGCAGTAAGCTTGCAGTTTTGCTCCTCTAAACTCTCCATTGCCTTAGCCTTTTGCGCACGAGTACGAGTGGGGAGAGGACCAGCCACTTTCTAGAATGTCCAAGAAGTTTTATTAACGCATGTTGAGTGCTTAAGCTATCATGAGTATGCTTATGTATGAGATGTTTTATTTAAATGATGCTGAATGCACTCTCAATTTTATTTTCTCTCTTTGTTTTTTCTTTACTCATGATATGATGTAATATGGATGAGTTGACTTTGTCAGAAGTTTGTTTGTATTTATTTTTTTTGTTTTTTTTTATATTTTATTTGTTTATTTTATAGCCTTTTATCTCTTCTGTCGGAACTGCGTGGCTACTTGGCTTGCAAAGAACCTGGAACCAGGCTAGCTAAAAGGCAGACTGTCCGAGATAAAATATGGCTTTATGCGAAAGAATATTTTAGCGTCCCTTATCTCTTCTGTCGGAACTGCGTGGCTACTTAGCTTGCAAAGAACCTGAAACCAGGCTAGCTGAAAGGCAGACTGTCCGAGATAAGGGGTTTATTTAAAAAGTATTTTTTGTGATTTTGTTCTGTTGTTTGTTCATGCTATGCAACATACAAATGCAATAGACATATGCACACACAATTCAGTCATCCCCGAACAGGCGAGATTCCGTTTTTATCACGAGGTAGGGTTCTCCTGCAGAAAAGTGCATTGTTTAGGGTAGGTTCTAGCTGTTCTCACCAGGCTAAGGCCCCCAAGGTGCCCCCATTATAGGGTCCCCACTCTCCAGCCGTCCAACCATGCTCGGCACTAAGGCCGAGTCGGTCTTGTTGCCAAAAGAGGAAGGTTATCACCTTGAGTGGTGGTTTCCGATCACACCTGGTGGGCACAAGGCCCTAACTGCAGCCGAACCGTACCCGCCACCCACTCCCTATGGTTATCTCACTTGCCCCGGGTATAGGAGGAACTGTAGTGTGCAAGGGATTTGTGTGCAATTTATATTCCAATCAATTTGCGGAAGTATAAACAAACAACGGTTTATTGGAAGCCAAACAATAAAACATGTTATAATACAAGGTAAGGGTAAAAGCGCTATTTTTCGGCTTTAATTATGTTTAAGCCAGCCCATCACTAAATGGGATCAACTCTCTGGACTTCCCCAGTGGAGTCGCCATCTGTCGCCGCCTCCCCGAAAACGGGGGCGCGGTCGGAGTGACGCGATGGTTTTTTCGACTCTTCTTGATTTTCGCGTTTTTTATTGGTGGTTACAACGTCCTTAGGTTGTCCGATAACCTGGGCTAACCTAGAGACGAGGTTTTCAAAAGTGTCCCCGGGTGGTCCGATAACCGGACTAACCCAAGGACTTATTTATTTTGGGTTCTATGGAGTCGCCACCGATATTTTTACCATAAACATCGGAAAAGGGGTTTAAAAAGGCGTTGGTTTTCGAAAACCAACTTTGGTCATTAGAACCGAGTTGGGTAAGGGAGTTAGTTACGTGTAAAGGGAGTATTAGTCCCTTTACGACGCCCCTTTCGGGTTCCCTATGATAGGTCGGCTAGCTCGAATAAATAATTAAACCGTAAAATAGCGCTTTTCCCCTTTTTATTGTGCGGAATTTAAATGTATGACTACATGGCCCTAACTTCTATTGCATAATTTAAATGGCGGTAATGAAGATAGAGGGAGAGAATTATGCACCTCCAAGGCAAGCTTTTTATATATAAAGTGGGTGCGTTTTGGCAACCCTTCACTCTACACTCTCGAAAAACTCCGGAAATGCTTCGGAGGGGTCCTAAAGAAGATTTCGAATGCTCAAAACACTCCTAAAGACACTCGAAACTCCGGAAATGCTTCGGAGGGATTCTTAGAGAGAGAAAAGCTAGAGAGAAGGGAGAGCTCTTGGAAGACTGTGTGTAAATGAGGGGAGAGCGCCCCTATTTATAGTTTTTCGCGCTCGACGAGTCGAGACCGCCGTCTCCTCGACAGGTGTCGAGACCGCCGTCTGGAAAGTCCGGACCGCCGTCTCGACCAATCCGAAAACGAGACCGCCGTCCGGAAAAGCCGGACCGCCGTCTCGGTTTTGCAGGAAACGGGACCGCCGTGCTGGAGAATCCGGACCGCCGTCTCGAATTTGCGGGAAACGAGACCGCCGTTTGGAAAACCGAGACGGCGGTCTCGTCCCGGCGTTCGGACGAGACGGCGGTCCGGTCCTTCCAGACGGCGGTCTCGTCCTTTCAGGGCGAGAAACTTTATTTTTGGGCCTAAAAACCTTCCTATCCTGGTACGGGAGCCTAATAGCCTCTCCTAATGACTTGTTAAGCTTCGGTCGTCTTCGAATAGGCTGCTTTCTGGCTTTATTCTGAGGCCGGGCAAGATTTGGGGTCTACAATCATGTTAGAAAATAAAACATGATAATATTTAGGAAAAAACAAACACTTTCATGCATGTATTCACCAAACTTCATCCTCATAACATGCATCTAGTAATAAGCAGTTGAAGAATGTGGAAATTCTTCGATACCATGTAGAGGGGTGGAACAGTTGTGCATATTGATGCCACCTGAGGTCCGTTCCGAATTTGAGAAATCCTATGAACGGATTCTTGATCTCGTAAAAGGCTAGCATTGATTGGGATCACGCCGTTATGGATGTCTTCTTCGCTTGGGACGTACATTTGATAAGTCTCGCACCTGCACTTCCAAAAAAAATAAAATAATAATAATAATAATAAATAGAGAGGAAGAAATAGAGCGCCTCAAGATTGAATGTGATAACCTCAAGGAGGAGACTAGCCGAGCGCCAAAAGTTCCGAAGCTCGATTCGGATAGTCGACTTCGAAATATGAATGCCAAGATAGCACATCTTGAGGTTGAGTACGCAAAACAGGTGCAAATGATTAAGATGATTCGAGATGACATCACAAATGACTCGGTCTAAAAAATGCAAAGATGACGGGAAAACCGTCCAAGAATATAGCGCAAGCCTTTCTGAGCTCCGCACCAAATAGAGAAAAGGGATTAACTCAGTTTGGACAGACCCTTCAAAGAAAAGGACCGAACAATTGGAAGGTTCGATAGTTTATGAGCCTTGATCATTTATCATAAAGCGAAGAAAAAAGGGGCTCACCAATATAGTGAAGCTACAAGCTAGGTAGTCCATCAGCAAGCCGAAGCACTTGCGCGCCATGTATGGGAAGTCGAAGAAGAGTTACATGGAAATCTTAACCCGCTTGTGGGTTTCTTTAGGCTTTCCGTTTTTGAAGTGTTCTTCGAAGCATCGTATAGGGGAATGTGCACTTTCTTAACAAAGATGAATAAAATTGCCTTTTTCATCATCTTTTCAACTGTCTACTGCATTCATAAATTGCATTCATATAACTCTCCTCATTTTAATAACAATAAGATAATAAAAAGAAAGGATTAATTGATGTGCTTCCCACGAATTAGAGAAGAATGGAGAGAAAATTGTTCGTCATCAAGCTCTCCCCAACAGTTGATCCACCTAAGGAGGATAATAAGTCTCAGTTGTTGGTCATTCAAGTGAATAAGGAAGAGGGGGCAAGAACACCATTGCATTCATTCACACTTCGTCCTTTCCCCTATACATTGAATAAAGTTGTACCGCAGAGGTATGAAGAAACATCGCCGATCAAAGAAGATATCTCCAACATAGTCGGTATTGGGGGTATAATAAGAAGCGGAAGAATCTACTCCCCCAAGGAGCTACAAGATGATGCTCCTAAGATAAAAGAAAAAATAAAGAGACCGAAGAAAATAATAAAGGCTCCAAGCGTCTAGAGCGACCTTAGTCATTAGGTATTCTTTTTCCAATTTTAGGGGTTGTAAATCCAATGACTATTAGAGATTACTCCTTGGGGCTAGCCCGACCCTCGAGCATTTTAGGGCACATATTTCCCTATTAATTATAAAGAATGTCATTCTTACCATTTGCTTATTTTCTTGCTACTCATGTCTAAACCACATTTTAACCATGTTTAAGCAAACGTTTTCAAAATGCATCAAAATAATCAAAATGCGTCATTGTCAAAATAAAGTACACTCATCATCACTGATTGACTAGAAATACGAATAAGGTTTTACCTCCTAAATAAAGCCGTGTTTCGTCAATATTGTACAAAAAAATCAAAATCAAATTAAAAGAAGCTCGTTAAAGCCAAAGGAAAAAAAAGGGGGGCAAGATACACGGTAGGAAACCCACTAAAGGGGCTACGCAAAATTTAGGGTAAACCCGCTAGGAAATCCGAACAATAATAAAGGGTAGCCTAGACAAAAATTAGGGTTACAAAATAATGTCCGCTAGGATTCTCAAAAAACAAGTAAAAGAGGAAACCTAGACAAAAGTTAGGACAAAGAAAAAACACAGCATCCTAAGTTGAAAACCCGAAAGGCAGTTTAGGGAAGTAAATCAATCATGATAAGCGTCACAAAACAATTAGTTAAAGACGCAACTTCACAAATGAAATGTTTGTTTAAAATAGCCTAAATAGTCTGACCAACCTTAGCTAGCAATTCTTACAAAAACCATTTTTTTCAAAAATAAAACTCTTCTAAAACACAAGCCTTAGAATAAACAACATTCCTTCATTTCTCTTGACCCTTACTACGACATTCTAGTAATTAGTAGGGAAATGTGGAGATAATGATCAATAGGAGGATTGACATCCCCAAAGAAAAGGGAGGAGCGCACTGACATGGCAAGTCGCTTCACAAGTCAACTTAAGTCTCTCTTCGGTCATTGCAATTTTGAAACGACAAAATCGGTACAGCTAAGCACGACATCAGAAGCAAAAGAACATCGATTAATCCTTTTGAAATATTAACTGAATTAGCATTATAGGATGCATATCATAAACATTGAATGCATAGATAGGGTCCTTTCTCTAAAAAAAAGAGAGAAGAGAATAAAAAAAGAGAATAATGCCTGCTAGGAGATTCTTAGGCAAAAATTAGGGCAGCCTGCTAGATCGAAAACCCGCAAAGGGCGGTCTAGGCAAAATTTAAGGCATTCATAAAAAATGAAAAAACCCACCATGATATCATAAGGAAAAATTAAGGTAGTCCACTACATCGAAAACCCCAAAAGGGCGATCTAGGAAAAAGTTAGGGCTTAACCAAAAAAATAAATAAAAAGAGGAGTCCATCAACATAATCATGAAAGTCCAACAAGATAATGTCGGTCACTTTTCTAGATGCATCAAATAAAAGAATAGATTACATGTAGGGCATCCACACAAGTAGTCGCACAATACGAGTCTATCAAAATAAAAAAAATAATAAAAATCTATGTAAGTAAATAAAAAACATTCATGCATATAAGGAGGCTAGGCTCCATGTTTGTGATTGAAAACAGGATCACCGAGACCAAGTCTCCGAATAATGCTCTCCCTCAAGAAAGCAGAGCAAATTGCCACCAATAAAGCGACTCAAGCAAAATAAGAGCTTCCAGAAGCCAAAGCTCCAGTCATCATCTTTCTACCCAATAAAAGAAGATACAAATCAACAGAAAAGCCGATGGAAAGGCTTAGTCATCCTCAAGCTGATCCTTTCCTACTCCGAAGGGAAAACAAAAATATTACCCTAAGACTCAACATCATCACAACATGAGTCAACAAACATACTCATTCAAATCTCCACCACATTCCCTAACAAAGAATAAAGGTTCCTTGGAAGACCATCATCAAAATCAACAAGTCAAATCTCCGTACCCCCAAGGGCTCAAGAAAAAGAAAAAAGAAGAACAGAAAAGAAAAACCTTCATCCTTAGTGGATACAAAAAAGAGAAAAAGGGTCATGGCAACGGAAGGCCAAATAACTCCCTAAGTGGGTCATGCAAAAAAGAAGAAAAATAGAGCAAATCAAGGGATTGGAAATCCCATTCCTCCCAGCAAAATAAGAGCTTTACAAAGCCAGCTCTCATCATCATCAATCAAGGAGCCAAGACTCCATTCCCTAAGAGGGCCACAAAAAAGAGAAAAAACTTCATCCCCTGCGGATCCCCAAAAAGAAAGAAAAAGCCTATGTGGATAAAAGAAACTAAAAAGTAAAATGGCAGACACATTATCCCCATAAAAAAAAGCCAAATTCCAAAATTGCGAGAATAAAGAGATAAATCGCATAAAAAGGCGAAATTGAATAAAGTTCCTAACTTTTAGGTAACAAATAGAAACCCCAAATGGGTCACAGTAAAGAGAATAAAGCAACCAAAACAAGGAATCGCAAATTCCATTCCCTCAGTGGAATAAAGAGCTTCGCAAAGTCAACTCCTACCAGCATCAATCAAGGAGCCAAGACTTCATTCCCCCAGAGGGCCATCAAAAACCAGATCCCCAAGGAAACAAATAATTCCCTGGTGGATCACCAAAAAGAAAAACCTATCCCTAGTGAGCCTACTGCAAGGGCAATCTTCAAAGTCATATCCTCAGAGAGTCATTTGCCTGCGCATAGGCAAGACCTAGCAAGCAAGAGCCAACATCCCCAAAGGGAACACCAGCCTATTCAGATGCAAAGAAATATATCCAAAAGTCTTCACCTTTAAATGAAGAATCCGCCTACCCAGAGGCATTATCATCAGAATCAACAAATCTCCAGTGGATTCGTGCCTACCTAAGAGGCATTCATAAAAAATCTCTGGCAACCAACGAAGCCGGATGGCTACGAAAAAGCCCAAAAATAAAGAATCCCCAACAATTAACAAGTTGGATGACCATTGAAAAAAAAAATCCAAAACAAAAAACAAAAAATCCCCAGCAATCAACAAGCTAGATGATTATTGGAAAAATCGAAGAAAATCAAGAATCCCCAGCAACCAACAAAGTTGGATGATTATTGGAATACCCAGCAATCAACAAGCTGGATGACTATTGGAAAAGCCCAATTACCAAAAATCCCCAGCAATCAACAAGCTGGATGACTATGGAAAAAACCCAAAATCAAGAATCCCTAGCGACCATCAAAGTTGGACAATTATCATTCATCAGAATCCCTGACAGCCAACAAAGTCAGATGGCTAATGAAAAAATCCAAAAAGAATAATCTCTGGCATACTGGATGACTATACCAGAAAATTAAAAAACAATTTCAAGCAAAAATTACTCCCCATGGAGTCGGCACATGTCAGGATCAGTAAGCTGCCACCACATTCTTTGTCTGAAGGGTCAACCACCACAGCAAAAGGGGCATTTGGAAGACAGAGTTTCGTACTCATTAGCCAAAGGATCGACTATCTCATTAAAGAAGCATCCTGAGAACAATCAAAGGATCAACTATCTCATTGAAGAAGCATCCTGAGAACAATCGAAGGATCGGTTACCTCCTTGAAGGAGCATCCTGAGAACAAATCTTACAATCAAAGGCTCAACTATCTTATTGAAGAAGCATCCTGAGAACAATCAAAGGATCAACTCTGTAGCAAAGGAGCATCCTAAAGACAATATCTTTATATCCACCGTCAGAAGAATCAGCTTCGCAACAAAGGAGTATCCTGAAGACAGGATTTACATACATCGCCCGAAAGATCAGTTCCGCAGCAAAGGAGTATCCTGAAGATAGGATTTACATACATCGTCTGAAGGATCAACTCTACAGCAAAAGAGTATCCTGAAGACACAACCTACCTTTACCGTTTGAAGGGTCAGCTTCCGCAACGTGGGAGCATTGTGAAGACAAAAGTATATATACACTCACCATCCGAAGGGTCAGCCTCTGTGGCAAAAGGGGCATCCAAAAGACAGAGCCTCTGTACTCGTCAGCCGAAGGGTCAGCTACCGCATCAAAGGAGCATCTTGAGGCACCAAACATGATGAGGGTTTGTACTCATCAACCAAGGGGTCAACTACTGCATCAAAGGAGCATCCTCAGGTTTCCCACTTGTCAGCTATGGGGTCAGCTATCGCATCAAAGGAGCATCCCAAGGCTACAACAACCAGATAGGGGTTCGTACTCATCGACCAAGGGGTCAGCTACTACATAAAAAAAGCATCCCAAGGCCACCAAACCTGATGAAAGTTCATACTCATCAACCAAGGGGTCAGCTACCGCATCAAAGGAACATCCTGAGGTCTCCCATTTGTCAGCTACGGAGTCATCTACTACATCAAAGGAGCATCCCAAGGCAACCAAACCTGATGAGGGTTCATACTCATTGTCATCGCCGTCAAAAGAGGCAGTCAGAGCAACGCGATGGTTTCGACTTTCAGTTTTTCGCGTTTGATTATGGGTGAGGTTACAACGCCTTTAGGTTGAGCGATAACCGGGCTGAACCTAAGGACGAGGTTTTCGAAAGAGAGCTTTTAGATCGTCCGATAACCGGACTGACCTAAGATCATGATTGAAAGGGTTCTTATGGAGTTGTCACCGATGTTTTTACCAGAAACATCGAAAAAGGAAAGAAAAAGGCGTTGGTTTTTTAAGAAAAACCAACTTTGGTCGTTAAAACCAGAGTTGGGTAAGGGAGCTTGTTACGTGTAAGGAAGGTATTAGCTCCCTTACAACGCCCCTTTCAGGTTCCCTATGATAGGCCAGTTATTTTATAAATAAACTTTTGAAATGATGCTTTTACCCTTTTATTTGGGGAATTAAAATATTGACTACATGGCCCTAGTAGCTATTGCACAATTTAATATAAGTAAAGAAGACAATAAAAGAGAGGGAGAGAGTGAAGAAACCTCCGGAGCAAGCTTTGATTAATTCTTGTAAAAAATAGGGTGCGTTTTGGCAGCCCTTCGCTCTTACAACGTCGAATTCTCTCTAAAAAACGCTATAAAAACTCTCTTAAAACACTCAGAAACTCCGGAAATGCTTCGGAGGGGCTCTAATAGAAGAATCTTAAGAATTTGCAGAAGGAAAGGTGGAAGAGCTGTGTGAAATGAACGGGAGAGTGCTCCCTATTTATAGGGATTCGCGCCTGTCAGGTCAAGACGACCATCTCGCCTGGCAAGGTCGAGACGACGGTCTCGCCATTCAGGACGGCGGTATCGACTTGCCAAATGATGAGAGGGTGGTCTCGCCAAACAGGAGGGTGGTCTCACCAATGGCAAGTGGCGAGACGGCCGTCTCGACTTGCCATTGGTCGAGAGGGCGGTCCCGAAAAGTGAGACGGCGGTCTCGACCCCTGAAGGTGGAAATCCTTATTTTTTGTACAAAAAAGCCTTCCTACTCTAATATGGGGCCTAATAGTCTCTCCTAGTGGCTTTTTAGGCTTTGTTCATCTTCGAATAGGAGGTCTTCTGCTCTTTATTTTGAGGTCGGGCAAGATTTGGGGTCTACAGCTGCCCCCCCTTCACCTGACTAGTCGACTTTTGGCCTGTTGTGCCAAGAAGATCGGCTGGAGGGTGAAATAGTTAACCCTCTTGCCCGGTTGTCCGTTTTGCAGTGGCTAATCCTCTGGGGGAAAAGTGTACGCCTCCGAGATGCTCCTTCTATGGTAGCTGACCCCTTCGGTTGATGAGTACGAACCCCCATCTGGTTTGACGAGTATGAACCCCCATCTAGTAAGTCCCCCTTTTGTAAGGCCTGATAAGTACACACCCCCATCTGGTGTTTGATGAGTATGAACCCCCGTCTGGTAAACCCCCTTTTGTAAGGCCTGATGAGTACATACCCCCATCTGCTGTTGAGTCCACTTTGTAGGACTGCTGGTGGTGGCAGCTTACTGCTCTAGCTCATGCGCCAAGTGAGAAACCTTAGGATGCTTCTTTGATGCAGTAGTTGACCCCTTGGTTGACGAGTACGAACCCTCATTTGGTTAGGTGCCTCAGGATGCTCCTTCAATATGGTAGCTGACCCTATGGCTGTGGTGGCGGCTTACTGATTCTGATCACGCACCGGTGCTGAGATGCGTTCTTTTGCTTTTTAATATTTATTTTTTACTTTTCTGGGATAGTCATCCGATTTTTGTCGGGGATTATTTCGACTCTTCCGGTGGTCATCCAATTTGTTGGCTGCCGGGTAGTCTTGCTTTGTAGTTCGACTTTACTGGTCGTCGAAAAATTCTTGGTCAATGTGGTTGACTTGCCAATCTGTCTTGGCTTTTGTTTTGGTTTTTAATCCTGCCTTTTTCCGCGGTTTTATCTTTTTTCTCGCGATTTCGGATTTTGGCTTTTTTGAGACTAAGCATAAGTCTTTTTACTTTTTAGTCTCTTTTTGTTACGCTGACTTTTTTCGAAAAGAGAGCAAAAATGAATGAAAGGAATTTTATTTATGATAAAGTTTGATTACAACAATTATTTTTGGGGTAATATCCCTAAGACGGTGGGCTCGAGCCAGGAGACGATCTGGGAGGAGGGAACTGCCGATACATATGTCTCTGAAACTCTGCCTGGCTTCGGACTGAGCCAAGATGTTCTTGTCGGAGCAGTGCCAAGTGTTGTCTCATCCCTTCTTGTATCTGGCCGAAGGTCTCCATTCGCGTCTCAAAGACATCCTGTCTTAGGGACATTTGGTCAAACTTCTGGCGTAGCTCGTAGATGTTACGGTTGATGCCAGCGAAGTCGTCCCCATACTATTGTTGTTGTTGTTGTTGTTGTTGCTGCTGTTGTTGTTGAAAGTGATGAAGATCTTATTGAAATACTCTGGCAAAGATCTTATTGATTTGATGAAGTCAAAGATAAAGTCAAAGTCAACTTGTAGCGGTCAACAGTCACTTAGATAAAAGAATAGAGAGATTAGTGTGTCCACAGCTATGCTTAGGTATAATCATTTTTATCTTTTCTGCTGCATGAGGTTTCTTCACTTAAAAGATTTTGCAAAATGCCTCTAAAAATGTTTAACCAGCTTAAAAACAAAGTATTTTAACAAAAGCTTTCTTAAACAAGTTTTTAACTGATATAATTTCGAAATAACCGGTTGTTTTCATTAAAGAAAGTTTTGAAAACCTTC